>BQNB010140418.1:0-17417 GCA_026074375.1 Tanacetum coccineum | reverse complement strand
AACGTTCTACTCGAATTAATAATGGTTAATACAGTTTTATTACACAAGGTTCGACCGCTCTTTTATCTTTTGTTAATTAGCTTGTGTGGGTAAAAGTGTCTTGAATTAATTGTAGTCACCAACCAAACCATGTCAGTCTCTCAAGCTGAAAACCCCCCTTTTCCTGTTAGAATTAGGATTTAGACTGACATAGCCAATCTGTAACACCCTCAAATCTGAGTATGCAGTGGAATGTTGAATATCCGAGGGCGTTACTTTATGGACCAATAACACAAGATATGAGAACGACCACTGAATGTGTCGTTTGAAAAAGATACATTGGATTAACAAAATACTTGTTTGTTACATAAGCTCATGGCTTCAAATTGTTCAACACTATAAGTAAAGATTCCGGTTTATAACAATTGTCCCCAAAATGTAATAAGACCCCAAATCTTAAACGTTGACTCTTCAATTATTGACTTCCAATGTATCATCGCACCTCGTGCCTTATTGACCTGAAAAACATGCTTAAAACGTCAACATAAAGTTGGTGAATTCATAGGTTTATGTAAATCAATTGTAGGACCGCAAGATTTCCAAGTGTATGATTAAGCAACAGATGCAAACATCATAAAAGTAATTACGTTTTCCTAAGCTCATGACACTGAAGCTCGACATGTATGAATGCAATATATTGCCAATGAATGCCCGTGAATGATGTTTTAACCCGCAACATCCCAAATCCGACATGGTATACGTTCGTTCCCGGAGATAGCTAATCATCCGAACGGGGATTGTCAATCCCAAATAGATCTATCTATAACATTCACGCTCACAATCCAGTAATTAACAGTTCATGATAAAGGGTTCAGTGGGTTATCGCTACTTAGGCAAACACGTAATCATTGTATAAAATGTACACTTGCATCCAATTTGTAAAACAAGCATGTTCTCACCACAAAGATGTAAATCATTTAAGAAATTGTAAAACATGGGGCTATGAACTCACCTTAGTAAATAGTCCTCTAAAATGATAATAGATATCCAAGTATGAATCACACCGTCAAATACCTAAGTAAATACGGCCAGTCTTAGTCTACAAATTTAGGCTAAAGACTCAATGTATAAACTACAATAAATAGCTAGTTTATATATATACTGTTATCACTTGTGTGGTGGTGCACATGGTTAATGTAGTTATATCCGTCTGATGGCTCTTGGAAAAGTATATGATTTCACACGTTCTAGTACACGTATAAACGTTTATTAATAAATATCCATTCGATAATAATTAAGTCGTAGTGTTTTAACTGTTAAATATTTGATAAATGATATAACTCTTCGTTTCCGTTAAGTGTTCTATAATAAATCATATTTTTTTCAAAATACCCTTAAAGTTATCTTGTACTAACTAAATAGCCCAAAGGGTATATCGAAAGTTACCATATTTACATGTGTAGAACCCTCCAAGTATCATTAATAACACTTATTACTCCTTTAGACTTTACCAATTTATACATTTCTTTAGGATCCCTTATAAGGTTATGAAACAGTCCCCTAGTTCTAGAATTGACATAAACAGTCCCAGGATTGTTAAATTAAGTAAATGAACAGTTTTGACCCCTTAGTTTGTAATAAGCACTCTAGATACTCTCAATTAGTAACAAATCAGCATTTTAACATCCAATTAAGTCCTAGACAAGTGACATTATGTTTTTATAAAGTCCAAATAAGTCAATCAAACTCACCGTCCATCTCAACGATGGGGTTATCAACCTTGATTTTAGAGAAACCCATTTCTTTCTTTCCTAGTACTCTCTACTATTTCGATCAAACGATGATGATTGTTGGAGATGATGTAAAGCAGTGTTTGGTTTGTAAGAAAACTATAATACCAAAAGTCAATTAAAGGCGGCTAATTATGATATTCGGATCGAATTATTGATACCTAATATTTTTATGTCCTCTTTTCTTGAATGTAACGTACCTAATATCTTAGAAGGCGTTTGTTATGGGCTAATCGGATTCGTGTAATGGATTCATAGGCGTAACTTAATGTTTGGTAGCAATATATTGAATTCAAGTAATGGATTCATGGCCCAAAACCCATACCACCAAAGGTTAGTGGGTATTCTGACAAATGCAATGTAATAATCTGACAAATGATTTCTCTCCACACGATTTGTTTCATCTTTTGTCGCTTTCTATATTTTTTATTATTATTTATATAAAGTGTATACAGTAAAAGTTTAATCTTAAATATAAAACTAATATAATTATAATTAATAATATATTTTCTCACTCCATCTTTACAATCAAACCGATACCTATTCCGAATACCATTTACATACCAAACGGGCCAATGTTTAACGAATACGAGTTTGTCTTTATTTAAATAGCCATGTGATTTGTGTGCTAAGTAGAGATGCAAAAAAATCGGTTAAAACCGGTTTCCGGTTTTTAGAAAACCGGTTTTAAAATAACCGGTTTTTCTAATAACCGGTTTTGGTTTTTTCGGTTTTTCCGAAATCGGTTTTTTTCGGTTATAAATGTTCGGAATCGGTTTTTATACCGGTTCGGTTTTTTTCGGAATTTAAAACTTCGAACATTTATTTAATAAACTTGTTAATTATCAAACATTTAATTAAACAATACACCGGAAACATACTAAACAAATACAATCATAACTTTTTATTTGCACCGGAAACATACTAAAAAAATACAACCATAACTTTTATTTAAACAATACAATTATACAACTAAAAATATATAAATACTAATACATTTCGAGCTTCGGCATGGCCATCACCCGAAAACATATTAGTGTACTCAAGTAGTCAAAAAAGAAATTTTTTTTTAAAACCGGGTTTTTTAACCGGTTAAAACCGAGTTTTTTTTTTTAAAACCTATTAACGGTTATAAAAAAAAAAAAAAAAAAAAATTTAAAAAAAAAAAAAAAAAAACCGGTTTTAACCGGTTTTTTTAAAAAACCGGTTTTAACCGGTTTTAAAACCGGTAAAAAACCGGTATTGTTAAAAAACCGAAAACCGGTCTAACCGGTTCGGTTTTAAAAAAACCGGTTTTTTTAAAAACCGGTTTCGGTTTTAAAAAAACCGGTTTTTTTAAAAACCGGTTTCGGTTTTTATACCGGTTTTAAAAAAAACCGGTTTGTAATTTGCATCCCTACTCCATTGTATTATTTATATATTGCATTGTGATTAATGAGAGAGACACACTTTTCTGTAAACCCTAAAAACCTACATGGTATCAGAGCTTAATATTGATCCTTAAACCCTAAACAAATAACCTGCCAATCTTCACCTAGAAACCCTAATTGACCCAACCCATAAACCGGGCTTGAGCCTAATCCATCTAATACCAGTTTATGGGTTGGGTCTAATCCATCTAATACTTAGACTCCCAAACATTTTGTAAATACAAAAAGAAGGTTATACGTATATAGATATATTAATAACTTATGAATTTATTTAATTTTGACATCATCAACTAAGGCTGGATGGAGTAAGAGCACCAAACTCACCATCCACCTCAGCGCCACGTCAGCTTTCTCTCTCCAACTTTATCACTCACCTTTCAACCGTTTTAACACTCACCTTTCATACCAAACTCACCTTACACATCATTTTTTTATTTAACTTACTTTCATTCATAAATTAAAAACGTTAACGTAAACGTACGAAATTAATAAAAACGTTAACGTAAACGTACAAAATTAATAAAAACGTAAACGCAAACTAAATTAAAAAAATTTATTCATAATTTAAAAAGATTGCATAATCATAAAAACATTACGTTAAAAATACAATACTGAATGTGAGAGTTTTGTTTAAAATTAAATGAATTGTGTTTAAAAAATGAGTGAAATAGTGAGTATTTATAGATAAAAATGAGGGTTTTAAAAAAAAAGTTTATATATATATATATATATATAATGGATAAAGAAACATGTGGGTCCCAAATAATACAAGCACCAACTCACGCGCGAGTTTGCAAGGGTGGCATAAGGTGAATGGTGAGTTTTGTAAGTTTGGGTGGTGAGTTATCCCTTACTCCGCCCAGCCAAAGCAAAGAATGAAAGCGTCATGAGGGACACTTGGACGGTGGATGCTGAAAAAATTCTCACATGTTTACTTGCGAATAGACCATTGCCAAAAAGTTGGTGGTCAAACACGTGTGGTCTACTGCATCCCACTCAAGTCAAATGATACCATTCAATCTTTGATCATCACTTGCTTTTAGTTTTGTGTACTTAAATCATTACTAGTATTGTTTTTGTAACATTCGAAAAAGAACTTTGTTTATTTTGTCGTGTTATTTATTAAGAGCCCTAGGTGTAATAACACCATAACATTATTTTTTGACTGTCACGTCAGCGCCAGATCAGCATAACACCAACACCAACATCACTCCCCTAATCATAACATCAAATAACACCACTCACCTCTTTATTTTCATAAAACCCCCTAAACAATTATTTTGTTATTTTAACGAACTAACCATTTTCTTTCATAATTAAACATACAAATTACATAAAAAAAACACATTACGAAATTAAAAAAAACATTACGAAATAAAAAAACATTACGAAATAAAAAAAAACATTACGAAAAAAAAAACTACTCGTCTTCGTCTTCGTCGTCCTCGTCGCCCAAATCATTTCTCATTTTGTTTTTGATTAATTGTTTTTGCTTCTTGATCCAATAGGCGTCGTCGTCGTCTTCAACATTCCTTGGTTGTTGTATTAGAAACATCTACTCCTCCAAACCGCATTAGTGTGCGTCTTTTTCGGCTTGAGCTTGAAAGCCCTTTCGGGGCTTCCTGTTTCAGACGAAGCTCCTGCTCATTTAACTCCCTTATGGCGTTGTTGCGCTACTTCCAAATGGTCGCGCCGTCTGGGGACAGATTTGGTTTTCTTGGCGGGCCGTTGTTTGCGGGCAGACGTGGTCGTGCATCGTGACAGAATAGATCCTCTTGGGTAGCCCCGGTGACGTCTCTGGTTAAGTCAACTTGTTCGGGTGCTTGCCCTATTTCGGGTGGAATCTCAAAACAGCCCAAGCATCTTCTTGAGGAATACGCGACCCCTTTATGCTCGTTTACCGGGTAAATACTTTGAGGCCCGTTTCAAATAATCCACATCGTTTTTGCCACCTTTTTCCCAAACATTTAGACGTTTGTACGTGGCGTTGAACTTTTGGCAATTTCTTTTGCATTCAACGTATGCCATTGGCAGTCACATATCCTGTGTACGTTTTTTTGAAATTTTTATGAATTAAACTCGTTTCATAAACCGATCCAAAACGTTCATGCTTTTGTGAGCCGCTTTTTTTGTGCGAATCGACTATGTTTGAGTTGAGTGAGTGATTGGGAAGTTTCTTAGTTGAATGATGGTGGGTTGTGTGTAGATCTTGGATTCACGGTTTAGGACTTGTGATTGTTGCCATCGGAAAAAAGCTTGTTGTTGTTCTTGTTGGTATTGTTGAAACTGTTCCGGCGTCATCGACCCGGTGAGGAGATTTATAAAACCGTTGTTGGGAAATCCGGACATTTTTTATTGCTAAAAGATGTATATTTGTATTTGAAGAGTGGTGAATTTGTATGTGAATTTGTATTTGGTAATGTGTTGTATATATAGTGAGTTGAGTGAGGGGGGTAAAATGAATTTTTTTTTTTAAATTCAGCCGTTTTAGGGGGTAAATTGAAAAAAATTTAAATTAAAAAAAAAAACTAGCCGTTGGGGGGTAAAATGAAACTTTTCAAAATTGGGGGGGGGGGGGGCAAACCGTTTCAGGGGGTAAAATGAAAAAAAAATTAAAAAACCCCCCAACGCGCGTTGGCCGGCCAACGCCGAACCCAACGCCGTTGGGCAACGCCGGACAACGGTGTAGTAACGCCGGCCAACGCCGTTGCCGGCGTTACTACACCTAACGCTCTAAGTTAAGATCATCTTCAACGGTAAACTTTTGGAAAATGTTTATATAATTTTCATGTCATATACTTTATAATTTCTCATTTTACAAAGCTCTTATCATTATACTTAAACTTGTTAAAACTTTATAATTTGATAAGTATTTAAATAAGTTACATGTATTTAGTTGTAATTAAAAAAATCCATGAACTTTCACCTACTTCATTTCACGTAATCATAAAACTCATCCCACTATAGTGGTTCAATTTATAAGGTAAAGATCCACTAAGAAGAAAACTTAAAATGAGAATAATGAGAAATAATCATAACCAAACATTTGAGATGCATTGATTTGAATGAGATGCATCTCTATTTATTTAGATGCACCCCAATTAGTTTCAAAAATGCTTTTGAAGTGAAAACGATGGTACTAGTAACACATTTGATGCGCAGAGGACGAAAAATGCATATGATTCACCTAACGTGATGAAATGCATCTAATATATGTATATGCATCTAATTTTGAGGTAGAAAACATATATCATGCATCTAAAAGATTAGGGATGTATCTAAATTTACTTGATGCATCTCAAATATGTAATTATAATTATTTCTCATTCTTTTTATTTTAAGTTTTCTTATTATTTGATTTTAAGTCTCAATTTATAAACATGTTCAAATTCTATAAACTTTGTTATCAACCTCTCGTAATAAATATCCTTAAGTACTACTCAACAAGAAATATCTCAATCTCACCGCATAGTAGATATTTATAGTATTAAACAAATTTTTTAAAAGTTAGTTACTTGTATCTTAAAATAATAATAAATCAAAACCATAATCTAATTCTCTTGCTATAATACGTCCAACAAAAAATAGCACTCATAAAAAATAGAAAAAATATTCGTCAATGGTGAAGAAGACATTGAGTCCGGTTCACGCAACACACATTCTCCCTTTATATAAAGACTCCTTTATTTCCTTCTTACAAACACACTTTTCTCTTGTTCCCCAAAATCTTATAAAATGGCAACACCAACAATCCTAGCTCTTATTTAAATTTGTTACAAAAATAAAATAACATGGCAAAGCTAAATTTCGTCGAAAACGGTGTCCTAAGATTGCCACCAGGGTTTCGGTTCCACCCGACCGATGAAGAGCTTGTGGTACATTACTTGTACCACAAGGTCCAGTCCCTACCTATGACTATTCCCATCCCCGAAGCCGATGTTTGTAGGTCTGATCCATGGGATCTACCAGGTTTGTTTTTACCAACTCTCTTTATTATAATAAAAAAAGATTGAAATTCTTTCAAGCTGATATAAACATGACCGGTAATGTTCTCACACTAAAAAAAATAAGTCCCTCGGTAGGCCCAGTTTCCTGTTTGTCAGGAAACATTATCGGTCATGTTTATATGAACCTGTGTATAATGTAAGTATTGCCAATAGTTTATGGTATGGTAATTTATGGTGTTGTATGATATTTTTTTCTAGGTGATCTAGACCAAGAACGATATTTCTTTAGCACTATGGGAATTAAGTACCCGAATGGAAAACGATCAAATCGAACCACTACATCGGGCTATTGGAAAGCAACTGGTTTAGACAAGCGAATCATTGGTTCTCAAAACAAACAAGTTATTGGTACCAAGAAAACTTTGGTTTTTTATAGAGGTAAACCACCACATGGGTCTAAAACCAATTGGATCATGCATGAGTACAAGCTTGCTAGCCATAACAAGGTATAAATATTTTCAAAATTTAGTTTGTAGACCTTAAATGTTTTTAAAATTTCAAGATCTTGAAAACCCTTGTCAATTATTGTGTAGGATATGGGAAATTGGGTGCTTTGCAGAATGTTTCTAAAGAAAACAGCTAAAAATGGTGGTATGAAGGATGAAGAAGAGATGGTTAAAGTTGAGAAAAGTACAACAAGGCCAGTTTTGTATGAGTTTATTGGTGGTACAAGAAAATTTGATTTGAACTTGGAAGGTGATGCATCATCTTCTTGTTCAAGTGGAGTCACAAAAGCAGATGAAGATGAAGTGAATAGTATAGATGAGGAGTTAGCTTAATTAATTAATGAAGGAGGAGTTTATATTAGTATGCTAGTATGTTTAGTGTAACTTTAAGTTGGTTGTTAAGTGTTTGATCCGGAAGTTAGTATAAGTTTTCAAGTTTAACTTGAATTAAGTTGTAATGAAAAGTAGAAAATGATGATGAAATCGCGTTCTCGTTTTGCCTCGTTAAATGTTGATACTCGACCAACGGGTGTATGGAATGACAGTTTTAACCTTTTAAACGATTAAATGCCCGAGTTACGTAATTACTAGTTACGAATAATTAATTATGTATTGAAAGTTTGAAACAAAGTATTTCTAAAACGGTGTTCTTGTATTCTAATGTTTGAGATAAAAGAGAAACAATTCTGATGAGTACAATTTCTCCTTTGCTGCTAAATGAATTAAACACGTTTTAGTTATAAATGAAGTATGAATAACCAACTCGAGTCATGTGTAAAAAACTACCGTTCTAAGAAAAATAAAATAAATCAAGTATGAATTTTCGTCATCACAATCATTTTTCGAGTTAAAATAACCAGTGAGGGGTTGTTTGATAAAGAGGGGTAGGACGATTTCAGCAAACACTCAATTTACTTTGCGCAAGATTCCATCCGTACAATTAATTTGAGTACCCAACAAATGGAAAAACTACTGCTCCCAATAGGAGAGTTAGAATAAGTTTGACTATCACTATTCTATTCAACGTGTTTTTGATTTATTATTGTACAGAGTACAAGTAAAAAAAACTATTAGAGGCTTGAGTACGGTAACGTCAGGCTTGGCGTTATGCTGGCCATAGCGTTACCGGCATTATGACACCCCCATTCCGCGTTTGTTCGAACGTTGCTAGCCAAGTTAACCCACAAATGTGGGTATTAACGTACAATCTTTTCTTTTTTCTTTCTTTTTTTTTTCGTTTTAATTTGGTTTTTGATGTGTGTGTTAACAGTGTGTGCGTGTTTATTGTGTGTGTTTTTTATGTGTGTGTACAGTGTGTGTGGATGAAGAAGGACGAATGTGTGGATAGGGTGCTACTATTGGTACCCCTCCGGCCTAGAAAAAGTACAAAAATGTACAAAACAAGTTTTTTTTTTCCCTCATTTTACAGTGCAATACAGTTTTTTATCAGTTTATGTTCCGTACTTTTTGTCAGTTTAATACTTTTGACTTGTTAAACTTTATATTTAACGTTCCGTATTTTCCGTGTGACAGTTTTATAATATAAACAAAATTATAAAAAAAATTAATAAAAAAAACCAAAAAACATGGGGGTACATATGGATTTTTTTTTTGGGTATTTATAACGTGAGCCGTGTGGATAAGATGTGTGTTTTTGAAGCCCATCATATTTTATCAACTTGTGCTTTATGTTTTGTTTTGTTTTGATTTTTATGTTTGATAATTGTATTTTTATTTAATACTCTATATGAATAAATAGTTTATGTGGAAAAAATGAAAGAAAATAAAAAAGGATGGGTCCCAAAAGTGATGTTAAAATTGTGTTATGATTGCAAGGGTTTTTTTGGTGTTAGTGTTGAAATGTTAAAGCTGAGGTGGCGCTGATGTAACGGTGTTATTTAGTTATGGTACCTGTTTTTATTTACAAATTTTATATATTATCATTTCTGTTTTTAGAAATTTTTACTCATTTTATTAATATGAAAAACATATTTTTATAGTTTTTTCTTCAAAATTTTTACGATTTACTACTTTTCAATTGTTAAACTTTATGTTATATAATCCGTATTTTTTGTTTTGCAATTTTATAATAAAAACAAAATTATATAAATTATAAAAATAAATAAATAAACAAAATTAGGGGATATTACTTGTAGGTAGGGGTGTAATCGAGTCAAGCCGAGTTCGAGCTTGATATACCTTGAGCTTGACTTGATAATTGGAGTATAAGGTAAGCTTGCGCTTAGCTTGATAGCTTGGCGAACTTTAATCATAAAGGCTTGAGCTCGGCTCGAGTAAAGCTCGAGCACGACTCGAAAAGCTTGAATTTATACACATACATTTAATTTGATAGCTAAATCCATCAATAAATTCAAAAAAAATTCGCCAACAAAATAGCAAATAACTTATACAAAAACACTCGGGAGACATAAGGTTTAAATTGGCCTTCGGTAAAATATTTGATTATTATACCAGTATTTATGTTAGCGTTAAGATTTGTTTATATGTATATGTATTATAAAAATTTATATGTTCTTGAAGGCTCAAAAAGCTCGATAAAAGCTCGAGCTCAAGCTATTAGAAGCTTGAGCTCGGCTCGTTATATGTTCCGAGCTGTTTTATTAGGCTCGGACTTGAGCTCGATAAAAGCTTGACTCGATCGAGTCAAGCTTGAGCTCGAGTTGCATGATAAAAGCTTGACTTGTTAAACACCTATTGTTGTGATTCCCCCTACACCATTATATATAACTAATGCCCCTATAATACCTAGTTTATTGACCGAATAATACAGTTTTGATGTTTTTTATTCCGTATTTTTTAATTTTTTAGACTTTCAAAACATTATAATTTTTGTTTCGCATTTTCTTCGAGCAGTTTACCTACTTTATTAACCGGATAAAATATTTTCTTATGGTTTTCTACTCTGTATTTTTTTAGTATTTTTCACTTATAGATCTTTATATTTTATGTTCCTTTTTATCATTTTGTAGTTTTAAAAAGATTTTAGGTAACTCATGTGGCATATTATGTGTTTGGGAGCCGACTTTGTTTCACAAAGAAAATAGTACTTCTTCTGACTATTTTTTTGCGGTTACCGGTACTTGGATTCCTACGTCCTCAAAACTTCTCATCATCTCTATTTATGCCCCCCAAGAGCTAACTGAAAAAAGAACGTTATGGGATTATTTACTTCGTCTTATCAATAGGTGGGATGGTGAATGTGTGATTATAGGTGATTTTAACGATGTCTGCTCGGAGCAAGAAAGGTATGGTTCGGTGTTTAATGTTCAAAGTGCTACTGTTTTTAATAACTTTATTTCCTTGGCAAGTTTGATCGATCTTCCTCTTGATGGTTATGCTTATACTTGGGTTCATAAATCCGTTTTTAAGATGAGTAAATTGGACCGCTTCCTTATTTCTAAAGGTTTAATGGTTTCGTTCCCCCATCTCTAAGATATCTGTTTAGACAAGCATCTATCAGACCATCGTCCTTACTCCTCAGCGTGAGATGAATTATTGACTAGCCCTTAAAAACTCCCCCCGGTTTTAAGGGGATTTTTTTCATTCGTGGTTTCAGCTAGAAGGTTTTGACAAATTGGTTGAGGATACATGGATGCACATGAATATAACAGATTCAAATGGCATGATTATATTAAAGAAGAAACTCCAAGCCCTTAAAATTACCATTCGAGAATGGATAAAAAACGCCAAGAAATGTTCATACAAGAAGAAGAGCTCCATTCAATCCAAACTTTCTGATATTGATAAAATCATCGACCAAGGCGGGAGTAATGAAGCGATCCTTAATGATAGATCCATTCTTCTTAAAGAACTTCAAGACATTATCTCTATGGATTCGGAGGAAATGGCTCAAAAAGCAAAAGTTCGTTGGGCCATCGAAGGTGATGAAAATTCCAAGTACTTCCATGGAATTCTTAATAATAAACGTTCACAGCTTGCTATTCGAGGAGGTTCATTTGTGAAAATGGCGGATTGGATCGTGGACCTATCCTATGGATGTGAAAATATGAATTCCTTAATTCATTGGTCCTCTCCAATTTGATGGTATGTTCTCTATGAATTTGTATAGATGATCCAATATTGAGTTTAATAATCAGCTTTCGTTGGAACAACAAGTTGACCTTGAACGAACTGTTCCTATAGGATTGAATTCAACAAGAAGCGGTGTGGGATTATGTGGGCCACAAATAAATCCCCTGGTCTCGATGGTCTTCAATTTGATTCTTTCAGAAGATTTTGGAAAATCTTTGATAAAAAGATGTTGTTGTTGCCGTCACAGTAGTTCTTCTCTGTAACACCCCCAAATCAGGAGGTAGCAGCGGTAATTGTACATTGGGGGGCTACTTCTAAGTACTTACAAACAAGTTATAGAAACTGACCAGAATGGACGTTTTAGGATCATATTTTATTTATAGCAAAATTTCAGAGTTAATCATTAGGTCCATAAGTTTTTTTTTTTTTGATGTTTAAACATCCAACATTAAATTTAAACAAAATATCATAAGATGACTTAAGTTTTATGGAAAGACAAAAGTTGATATAATTAGATTAACACAAGAATCCGTCTTCATTGTATCCGCCACTGCTTCACATTCAGTTTCTTCATACCCTAGGACCTGAAATTTACATGCTAAAAGTCACCACAAAGGTTGAGTTTTGGGAAAAAAATCATTGGTTTGTTGTAAATTGGTGGACCACTTAGATCGATGTAATAATAGGACTCTAAAACACATTTAGTAGTCAAAACGTTTATTATTGCACTAAGCTCATGACCCCGAAAGCACCTCTAATAGTGTGTGCCCCAAATTGTATAGGATGCTTGCCAACAACCTAAAAGTATTTCTCAATGTTAAATGCATCATGGTCACTGTGTGGACGTTGTGACCAGAAATTCCAGGTGGGGATTGTCAGTCCCGATAGATCTATCCACAACCACTCGCGCTTCACTTCAAATAGCACTTGACGGTTTTCTAAATGGATATAGTTAGGGACTTAATTGGTAATAGTGGTAAACTTAGGCATAATATTCAGGCAGTAATCTGGATAGCATACAGTTAAAACACTTTGAAAAACACTTAGAAAATCAAGTGGTGTCCATAGTAAAACAGCAATGTAATAACCCCTTAGAGTTTGTAAACAATTAAGTAGTAAAAAGGGGGCTATGAACTCACCTTGAGTACTGATAGTCCAATATCACAGATAAAATGTCACGCAAAACGTTTGATGCAACCTATTTAAATTAAGGTCGTATAAGTACCGAGTACTTTAATTAATAACGTTAAATAATCCTATAGTTGTTACATCGTACTATCGTTCGGGCTATCATAAATCAAGAGGTCATGACATGACGTTCGAGGAGTTAGGACACTTTAAATCGTAAATCCAACAACTCGTCGAAACGCTATCCGAAGAGGCCTCATTATGAAACTCCCTAGTATTATAGCACTTTGATAACCACGTAATATTCTATATAGCATAATCACCGACTAGTCGTTTTAGTAAAATAATATTTATAAAGTGGAAACGTTTATAAATATACTTTTCGTAAAAATGACCTAATTTGGTCGTTTTAAGTCCGTTGCTCGCGTTTCTTACGCCCACGTCTTCGTAGTTTTAGTAAGACGATGTGATCAAAAATATACATTTTCATGTTTTGATATTCTGCGATGAATAGTGTTTTTTACTGTTCACGACAGCTATTTTATCGTTTTTGTTTTTATATGAACGAAAAAACCCGTATTTAGCCGTATCTTATTCGTTTATAAGCTCCAGTTTTAGGATTTTCGAACACGTTCTCGTAATTAAAAGTTTTATCATATTATTGATGTTTATAAAGTATAAGTTTCTGAAATGAATAGTACTTTTTATAAAATTTGTTTTATAAAAGTATTAACTATCGTAAACTTGTAAATGGCGTATCTTCTTCGTTATTAATCGGTTTTTCGAGTTCTTTATGACCCATCGATCCTTGTGACATGTAGTATTTTATAAAATCATAAAACATATATGTAATTTCGAATTACAAAACAGCCCCTAAGATATTATTTTTCCAAAATGTGTTTAAAACTTGTTTTATGCATTATTTAATTTAGTAGTTTACTTTAAATAACCCTATTAACTATATGTATACATATGTTGATACTTATATAATGTCATTAGTCCTATAATTTTCCATTTGTTTATGATTAACAAGTTTAACATTTACTTTCCATTATTTTACATGTGAAGATTAAGTAATCTTATAAAACCCTATTTAACCTACAACATGTTTATACTTAATCCTAGGTGTAAACATACTTTTACCTTCATTTTTCCTTGATTATATATGACCATATGAATATAAGATTAAGTGATAAATCATTAAGCATAAATGAAAACGCATTTTACATATTAAAAAGTCCTTAGTGGTGATTATAGCCATAAATAACATATAATACATAAAATAATGATAATAAAAAGTATAAAGGAATTAGGAAGACCTTAGGGATGATGCAAGAGATGAGAAACAAGTTTTAAACCTGTGTTTAGATTCAAAATCAAAGCTTACAAGCTTTTAATACCCTTGATAGGTTTGAAACCCTATATTCATTTCTTCCTTAAAATCTGCAAATGATGGAACTAAATGCGTGAAAAACATTTTTGTATGCCTTAGGATTGTTGTGTAAAGGTTGTATAGTGTTGTAGAAAATTTTGTATATGAATATAACAGATTCAAATGGCATGATTATATTAAAGAAGAAACTTCAAGCCCTTAAAATTATCATTAGAGAATGGACAAAAAGGCCAAGAAATGTTCATACAAGAAGAAGAGCTCCATTCAATCCAAACTTTCTGATATTGATAAATCATCGACCAAGGCGGGAGTAATGAAGTGATCCTTAATGATAGATCCATTCTTCTTAAAGAACTTCAAGACGTTATCTCTATGGATTCGGAGGAAGTGGCTCAAAAAGCAAAAGTTCGTTGGGCCATCGAAGGTGATGAAAATTCCAAGTACTTCTATGGAATTCTTAATAATAAACGTTCACAGCTTGCTATTCGAGGAGTTCTTGTGAATGGCGATTGGATCGTGGAACCTAAGGATGTGAAAAATAAATTCCTTAATCATTTTTCCTCTCAATTTGATAGGCTTGTCTCTCATAGAATTTGTCTAGCTGATGTGTTTAATAATCAGCTTTCGTTGGAACAACAAGTTGACCTTGAACGAACTATTTCTAAGGAAGAAATCAAAAGAGCGGTGTGGGATTGTGGCACAAATAAATCCCATGGTCCCGATGGCTTCACATTTGAATTCTTCCGAAGATATTGGAAGATCTTTGAGAAAGATATTGATGTTGCTGTCACAGAGTTCTTCTCTTCAGGTACATTTCCTAAAGGATGCAATTCTTCTTTCATTGCTTTAATTCCAAACACCCAGAATGCAAAGACTGTTAAAGATTTTCGGTCAATCAGTCTAATTGGAAGCTTGTATAAAATCATTGCAAAGATCCTGGCTAATTGACTTAGTTCTGTCATTCCTGATCTTATAAGTGACGTTCAGTCAGCTTTAATTTCTGATCGTCAAATCTTGGATGGTCCTTTTATTCTCAACGAACTTCTCTCGTGGTGAAAATACAAGAATCTTAAAGCTATGATTTTCAAGGTGGACTTTGAAAAGGCTTTTGATTCGATAAGGCGGGACTATTTAGATGACGTTCTAAAGATGTTTGGTTTTGGTGACAAATGGCGCGGGTGGATAAACGGTTGCCTCAATTCAGCAAAAGGATCTGTGTTAGTAAATGAAAGTCCTACTCCGGAGTTTCAATTCCATAGAGGCCTGAAACAAGGCGATCCCCTTTCTCCCTTTCTTTTCATATTAATAATGGAAAGTTTACACTTGTCTTTCAAAAAAATCATGAATGCAGGGCTGTTTATGGGTATCCCCTTGGATAATTCTTTGACAATTTCCCATCTCTTCTATGCGGATAATGCAATCTTTGTTGGGAAATGGAATTCATCAAATTTAAAGATTATCCTAAAAGACTTAAAATGTTTTCACATGGCGTCGGGGCTTAAAATCAACATCAACAAGAGTAAGCTTATGGGATATGGTGTGCATTCTGATGAAGTAGAAATTGCCGCTAGACATATAGGTTGTGCAACTTTTGTTGCTCCTTTTACTCATATCGGGGTCAAGGTAGGAGGTATGATGGATAGAACCAATTCGTGGGACGATGTGGTTTCCAAAGTGACATCTCAGCTTTCAAAATGGAAGCTCAAAACGCTCTTCATAGGAGGTCGGCTCACCCTTATTAAATCGGTATTAACCTCTATCCCTTTATATCAAATGTCTAGTTTTAAAGTTCCTATAAAGGTGTTAAACATTCTGGAGTCGATTAGAAGAAAATTCTTCAATGGGATAGAAGGGAACGAAAGGAAATTGGCTTTGATAAGTTGGGATAATGTTTTAGCTTCAAAGAAACATGGTGGCCTTGGCGTCTCAAGCTTCTTTGCAATGAATCGAGCTCTTCTCTCTAAATGGGTGTGGCGTTTTTTATCTCAAACATCATCTCTATGGACTAGAACCATTAAAGCTATTCATGGCGAGAAAGGGAATCTTGGAGCTAATGGTAAAATTACTAGACGCTCTCCGTGGCTTGATATCGTTCGAGAGATCAATGTTCTTCGTTCTAAAGGTATTGACTTTTTGTCTCTTATGCGTAAAAAAGTTGGCAATGGTGAAGACACACTTTTTTGGGAGGATTCTTGGCTCGATTGGATCTCTCTGAAACAGCAATTCCCACGTCTCTATTTGTTGGAATCGACCAAACATATTAATGTGGCTGAAAAAATGAATCAACCTTCTTTATCATGGTCTTATCGTCGAGAGCCTAGAGGAGGTATTGAAGAGGAGCAGCAAAACATGCTTTTTTCTAAGATAAGTGGCGTTATTCTTCCAAACATGAGAGATCGTTGGATTTGGTCGTTAGAAGCTTCGGGTGATTTTTCTGTTACTACAGCCCGTCACCTTATTGACGATCATCTTTTGCCAAAAGGGGATGTTCCAACTAGATGGGTTAAAGCCGTTCCTATTAAGATTAATGTTTTTGCTTGGAGAGTTCGTCTGGATAAACTGCCTACTCGTTTAAATCTATCTCTTAGAGGCATAGAGATTTCTTCTATCATGTGCCCCCTTTGCAACTCATCAGTGGAATCCGCTTCACACCTTTTGTTTTCGTGTCATGTGTCACGTCTTATTTAGAAGAAAATCTTGCGATGGTGGGATTTGGATGAAAATATAATCGACTCCTATGACGAGTGGCTTCTTTTGTTGAAGAACATTCGATTGCCAAAGCGGTTAAAAGATCTCTTTGAAAGTGTTTGCTATGTGAAATGGTGGCTCATATGGCGAATTAGAAATCAAGTCCTTTTTGGCGATAAGCATCCTCTAAGAGATACGTTATTTGATGACTTAGTTACCTTATCTTTCCAATGGTGTTCTAATCGTTGTAAATCTAAACTTAACCGGGTAATTTGGATGCAAAATCCTAAATTACTTTAGCTTGTATTTTTTTTCTAGCTCTTTTCTAGTCTTTTAATAGTACCGCCGTTCAAAAAAAAATGAGCTTGATTTGTGGTTCATATATAAAAATAATCAGATTTAAAGGAGCTTTCTCTACATGTATAACATCCACAAACCTTTTCTGGTTCTCACAAAAATTTCATGCACTAAATAAAACTTTTTGTTTGACATAAAAATAAACT
>BQNB010140416.1:0-17417 GCA_026074375.1 Tanacetum coccineum | reverse complement strand
CATTTATACAGGAACTAACCTATGGAATCAAGTGCAGGAAATTTTTCATCAAAAACAAAAATTTTGTTTTCACAGACTGTGCAGACGGCGTCATGATTAACAAGTGATGCCGTCACCATGACACCTGTGACAGGGTCACACCAACCCCGATGACGTCAAACGCCCAGGTTTAGAAAAATCAAAGTTTTTAATTATTTTTAAAAATAAAACTTGCATAACATTTAATATATGTATTCTTCTGTATAAACCTGTAAAACCTAATGAGTTTAACAATTCTTTCATCCTATCTATCAACTCGGACCCTAAATTCACATTGTATATTAGTAAATCGCACATTTTATGCTTGGTATAGTTGTCTTTGTCTTTTATTACAGATTATATTTGATGAGGAGAATCTTGGAAGTTCTTAGGAAGATTCATTGGATGATTCTTGGAGGACGATTTAACCAGTTATCGCATATTTCTTCTCCATCATTGAGCAAACCAGGGGAGTACTAGTTTCTTTTCCTTGTTTTCTTTTCCCATTATTCGTTTTAACGGGTACTTCCAAAGAACATTGGAGACAATGTTCAAAATAAGCTTAGGGGGGAAATAAGCCTTAGAAACTATTTCTTCATTTGTCATTTGCTTTGTCCTTAAAAAGATGGGTAATATATCGAAACATAGCATAAAAGGGAGATTTTTACCAAAATTTAAAATTTTTTACGACACATACCAACGAAAACCGAGTATTACTAGCGTCTCATGGATAGGAATTTATATGACTATCACAATAACCCTCAAAATTCCACCTAAAAAATGTGAGGTTCGCCCTTAGATCTTTAGGAATTTGAGTTAAGGAGTGAGTAGTCACGTGTGTCTATTCTGTCATTACGGATGTGTACGTGTGGTCTTCGTCGCCTTTTCTGGAATGTCTGGTGTTAGTAAAATTCATATGAGTGTACCGGTAGCATATTAAATTCTAGAACTTGTTTTTGTGATGCATTTCGAGACTGCATAGTAAGTATTAGGATTTGCTTGATAAGAGGCATTAGGAATAACCCATGTTTTAAACTTGTAATTGTTATGATAGTCACCTCGATCATATAACTATCCCACACCCTTTCCATGCACTCACCTTTAGTGCAAGATACCCTAGTACAACCCTCCGAGCCTATCCTTTTTCACGGTTCTTGTAATTTTCTCGTTAATCTGGACTATTAATGAAGAGCATTGACACCCTTACACCAATCGTTACACCCAAAAAGCCTTAGCCTACCTTATATGTACTCACCTTTAGTACATTATTGTTTTAACCAAAGTTAATTATTAAGTACACGGTTTCTAAGTCTTTATCCTTGTAAATACAGTTTTGGGACGATTGGGATTCATGGTAGTATTTATTTCGCGGAAGAATAGGGAAGGAAAGTTAATTCAATACCCCCATATGTTTGTCAAATGATCTATATGTTATTTTGATCCACCCCAATACGGGTGATTAGTTAGATTGTATATTTCGAGCATGTAAAAGCTCAAGTGTAGGGGTACATGTTATAAACCTCCATGTTGTATTATGTTACTTATCAAAAAAAATGAGAAAATAAAAAGAAAGAGTTTGATGTAGAGTTGTGTAGAGTCTGTATATCTTCGTCCGAGTCTTGGCTTAGCAACCAAACCAAAGTGTATTTGTGTAAATAATTAGCTAACCCTTCCACTCCAAATTCACCCAAAGCCACCCAAATGTATCCCATCCGTTTCCATTTCCATTGTATGTTATCTTACACCTACACTCCACAACCCTTTAAAAGACCTCTTAGATAGTAATGAATAATACTTGCACCTAGCGGTGGAGGTTTGATCCTTTACCAAGCCTATAGTAATTTATATGTTATGACAGGTAATGAATGTGATTTTCTGTTTCCCCCATATGTTATAATTTATTATACACCCGAATAAAAGAGAGAGGTAAGATGTGTTGTAGAATATGTTTAAAGAGTAGGTAAAATGACCCTTCATATTGTTATTGTCTAGATAGAAAAGCCCATTTGCTTGAGGACAAGCAAATCCCAAGTGTATGGGTATTTGATGAGGGGTCATTTTATACACTTTTTCAAGGTCGTTTAACCCTCAAAATCGTGTGTTTATGCCCAAAATAGGTGCTTAATCGTTCTTTTTTAGGTATTTCTCATTTGGAAGACATTTGGATGAATTACACGTGACTTGGGCTCATTTGGAGAAGAAACAAACGAGATTACAAACCAACACCAAGACTCTTGAAGATTTGTGCTCACAGAGCTTGGAGACGGCGTCACAATCCATACACGACGCCGTCACAACTCATCAAGTAACGGCGTCACATATATCAAGACGGCGGCAGCCCACACCGACTCAAACGCAGATCTAGAAGATTCATTTTATGACGGTGTCACGATTAAAACGCGACACCGTCACATTGATTTTCTTATATATACTAACCCGTATTTAAGGTTTTGGTGTGTAACTTTAGAATAAAAAGAGGGTACGAACCCTAGTTCGTTTAGCAGCTATAGGAGACGATTTTAGGGCCTAAAAACCCTATTGTACCTCTTCCAATTCATGTTTTAATCAAGTAAGGTTTACTTAATCATTCAATATGTCTATGTGTTGTGTGATTTATTGCTCTTGCTTTATTCTTAACATGCTCGGCTAAACCTATTATTGTGATTATTTATGATTGTATGAAACCTAGAATGTAGGTCTTAGTGGTGTTGCCTTTTGTGATGGATGTGCACGTTAGGTCTTAGAAAACCAGCTTTCTGTCAATAATCGCTGTTGATATGTCTAGGGAAACGTGATTGTGTAGAAAGGATACCATCGGGTAACAGTCTTCATACTACATTGCCCCCTAATATGGTTGATCCACTTTTAATGTATTTTACATGCACTTAGTAAACTCCTAGGGGCCGTGTAATAGTCTTCATACTACCTTGCATGTGCGTTGCTCTAGCGGCATACTAAGTAGACGGCGGGTTCGTGTAATTCGTTCATGCTTTAGGAAATAATTACATAGATCATCACAAGTGTGACAAGGCAACAACACTAGGAAAAGCAATCTAGGGAGTAATACATGATTAAATAGACACAATCTTTTATCTTATTGTTATCACCATTAGTTTAGATTATTATTTAGTTTAATAGCTAAAACCAAACCACTCTCTCTCAATTATATGATTTTACTTGCTTTCATAAAATACAAAAATACAAAAAGATTCTTCCCTCAGCCATTAGAATTCTGTTAGACCGTGATCAAGCCTTCCCAACCTATCTCGAGTGAACGATAAACAACCCCGAGTCTTGCCCATACTACACTACAACGATTAGGTGCACTGCCTAGGGAGTTGTAAAACTTCTCGTGTAGAAGTCATACGACAACCGCACATCAAGTTTTCCGCGCCGCCGCCTGGGGAATAGTTAGATTTTAATCATAGTTTAGCTTAGTTCTACTTGCTTGAATCCTTTTAAGTGAGACTTTAATTCCGCATATTAGCTTTCTCGTAGTCTATCTTTTCTTTGTGCCCTTTGTTTTGTAAATCACTCTTTCGTTCACCATCATGATGTATGAAAGACCACCAACCACACCCTTTTAAAACCCCCCACGAAACACAACCTTCCCATTCCAAAGATATACCTTGGTGTTCCAACAACATCAAGATGAACCTATCTACGATGCGTGGACTCGTTTCAAAAACTTAATCAAAAGAGTCCCACATCATGGCCTCGATTTATGGTCCCTTACTCAATTCTTTTATGATCATGTCGACGACTATACCCGAATGGACCTTGACTTTGCAGCAGATGGGAACCTTAGGGAATTAAGCGGTGAAGAAGCATGGGAAGCCATAGAAAATTTCGCCCAAGGCCAAAAAGAATGGGACAACCCACCAAACATTATTTCCGAACAAGAAATAGAAAATTTGAAGGTTCATGCAAAAAGATTATTTGGAAATGAAAATGTTTGGGTTGAGATGCATAGGAATATAGCATGGGACAAAGTAGAAAATCCAAACCCACAAAGTACCCCACAAATCCTCCCATCATTTGAGGAATACACACCGCCCGTGACTTACCCGAAAGAAGTAGAAGAGACTTTAGGAACCCCGATAGAGGTAGAACCTTTGGAGGAAACACAACTAGAGGATTTAGGCTTCAATACTTGTAATCATGACATTCCTATTAGTTCTAGGGAAGATCCTAGTTTTGATAAACCGGAGCCTCAACCACAACCCTCACCTAATTGTCCACCCTTAGATGCAAGTCTAAGAACTGAAAGAGGTTTCAAGCCACCCATCAAACCATAAAGTCCTGATAGTTTTAGGATGAAGGTATTAGATAATTTAACCATTCATACACCACCTTCATCTCTTGTGACGTCTTTCCACCTTAGGGATTTGTATTGCTATTATCGCCCAAGTGTAGATGACTCTAAGAAACATGATGGATTTAAACGGGGTTTATTAATACATAGTGGATCCCTTGGTGTTGATTTTTCAAAATTATGGATGATACAAGATGATTGGAAATTAGAATCTAAGGAAGTTTCTAATCTAGAAAGAGGACTTAATTCACCCGTTAGGCCAAAAGAAGTAGAGAAAGTTAGGATTAAAGAAACACACCAATTGAAGCATAAAATTCGACAAACACTTTTTCAACATATAGCTCCTTTTTACCACCATGGTGTGTACCGTTACTATCATCCGCACTTGAACTCAAGTGTAGGGGAATTTATCCGGCTTTTGAGCCAAATTCAAACATGTTAAATGAATTGTTTATATTAATTCGCGTCAGTATTGAGTCATATGATTGATTTGTTAAATCTCAGGTTTTATACAGCAATTTATACAGAAACTAACTTATGGAATCAAGTGCAGGAAATTTTTTCATCAAAAAATAAAATTTCGTTTTCACAGACGGTGGAGACGGCGTCACGATTAACAAGTGACGTCGTCACCACGACACTTGTGATGGGGTCACACCAACCCCGACGGCGTCAAACGCCTAGGTCCAAAAAACTCAAAAGTTTTTAATTATTTTTAGAAATAAAACATGTGCAACATTTAATATAGGTATTCTTCTGTATAAACCTGCAAAACCTGATAAGTTTAACAATTCTTTCATCCTATCTATCGAGTCAAACCCTAAATTCATATTGTATATTGGTAAATCGCACATTTTATGCTTGGTATAGTTTTCTCTGTCTTTGATTACAGGTTATATTTGATGAAAAGAAGCTTGGAAGTTCTTAGGAAGTTTCATTGGATGATTCTCGGAGGACGATTTAACCAGTTATCGCATGTTTCTTCTCCATTATTGAGTAAACCAGGGGAGTACTAGTTTCTTTTCCTTGTTTTCTTTTCCCTTTATCTGTTTTAACGGGTACTTTCAGAGAACATTGGAGACAATGTTCAAAATAAGTGTAAGGGAGAAATAAGCCTTAGAAACTATTCTTTCATTTGTCATTTGATTTGTCCTTAAAAATATGGGTAATATATCGAAACATAGCATAAAAGGGTGATTTTTACCAAAATTTAAATAGTTTTACGACACATACCAACGAAAACCAAGTATTACTAGCGTCCCATGGATAGGAATTTATATGACTAGCACAATAACCCTTAAAATTCCACCCTAAAAATGTGAGGTTCGCCTTTAGATCTTTAGGAATTCGGGTACCTATCGTCGGTAACCCAAGATGATTTTATCTTTACCCGGTTCGAGTTAAGGAGTGAGCAGTCACATGTGTCTATTCCGTCGTTACGGATGTGTGCGTGTGGTCTTCGTCGCCTTTTCTGGAATGTCTGGTGTTAGTAAAATTCATATGAGTGTACCGGTAGTATATTAAATTCTAGAACTTGTTTTAGTGATGCATCCCGAGATTGCAAAGTAAGTATTAGGATTTGCTTGATAAGAGGCATTAGGATTAACCCATGTTTTAAACATGTAATTGTTATGATGGTCACACCGATCATATAACTATCCCACACCCTTGCCATGCACTCACCTTTAGTGCAGGATACCCTAGTACAACCCTCCGAGCCTATCCTTTTTCATGGTTCTCATAATTTTCTGGTTAATCCGGACTATTAATGAAGAGCGTTGACACCCTTAAACTAATTGTTACACCCAAAAAGCCTTATCCTACCTTATATGTACTCACCTTTAGTACATTATTGTTTTAACCCAAGTTAATTATTGAGTACACGGTTGCTAAGTCTTTATCCTTGTAAATACAGTTTTGGGACGATTGGGATTCATGGTAATATTTATTTCGCGGAAGAATGGGGAAGAAAAGTTAAGTCAATACCCTCATATGTTTGTCAAATGATATCCATGTTATTTTGATCCACCTCAAATCGGGTCAATAGTTAGATTGTAAATATCGAGCATGTAAAAGCTCAAGTGTAGAGGTACGTGTTATAAACCCCATGTGATGTATTATGTACTTAAAAAATGAGAAAAGAAAAAGAAAGAGATTGATGTAGAGTTGTGTAGAGTTTGTATATCTTCGTCCGAGCCTTGGCTTAGCAACCAAAACCAGCGTGTATTCGTAAAAATAATTAGCTAACCCTTCCACTCCAAATTCACCCAAAGTCACCACCCAAATGTATCCCATCCGTTTCCGTTTCCATTATATGTTATCTTACACCTACACCCCATAACCCTTTGAAAGACCTCTTAGATAGTAATGAATAATACTTGTACCTAGTGGTGGAGGTTTGATCCTTTACCAAGCCTATGGTAATTTATATGCTATGACAGGTAATGAGTGTGATTTTCCGTTTCCCTCATATGTTATAATTCATTATACACCCGAGTGAAAGAGAGAATCTCAAACACTTATGCGAGGTGCTAGTATATATTTTTTGTGCTTTTAATTACGAGGTCTAGGAGGTTATGTTGTTATCTTAACAACTTATCCTCAATTTAATTTTTATCCGACGCGGCCGCTCGCTCAGCGCAGCCTCCCCTCCCCCCCCCCCACACACAATGATACATATTTATAGTAATTTTGATTTTTGGCTGCTTTCTAATTATGTTGTTCGCGTCGTGAGGAGTAGTTCTGATCCTTAAATTTCTTACATTGCCATTGTTTATTAAGGGTAACTATTGGTCGGGTAAGTCTAAAATTCACCCTTTTTATGCTATGTTTCCGATATATTACCATCTTTTTAGGACAAAAGAAAATGAAAAAATGAAAAGAATTGTTTCTAAGGTTATTTTCCCCCTATACTTTTTGTGAACATTGTCCAAAATGTTACTTGAAAGTACCCGTATAAAACAGATAAAGGAACAGAAACAAGTTAAAAAAACAGTACTCCAATGGTTTACTCATTAATGGAGAAGAAACATGCGATAACGGGTTTAAATTGATCCTCTCCGAGAATCATCCAATGAAACTTAACTAAGAACTTTCCAAGCATCTTCTCATCAAATATAACCAGTATTCAATACAGAGAAAAATATACCAGCATAAATTGTACGATTTACCATATCATATGAATTTAGGGTTTGACTCGATGATGGGATGAAAAAAAATTGTTTAAACTTATAGGTTTTTGCAGGTTTTATACAGGAAGTAAATACCTATATTAAATGTTGTACAAGTTTTATTTTTAAAAATAATTAAAAACTTTTAAGTTTTCTGGACCTGGGCATTTGACGCCGTCGGGATTGGTGTGACCCCGTCACAGGTGTAGTAGTGACGGCGTCACGTGTTAATCGTGACGCCGTCTCCACCGTCTGTGAAAACAAAATTTTTGTTTTTGATGAAAAAATTTTAGCACTTGATTCCATAAGTTAGTTCCTGTACAAATTGCTGTATAAAACCTGAGATTTAACAATTTAATCATATGACTCAAAACTGACGCGAATTAATCTAAACAATTCATTTAACATGTTTGAATTTGGCTCAAAAGACGGATAAATTCCTCTACACTTATTGTTTGCAAAATACCTTTGATTGAAATTAAGACGAAGTTAAAAACAATACAAAGCATGATTACACGATAGTTCAAACATAATAAAACAAATAGTAAAGAATTAAAACACACATGACACTCCTAATATGCGGGAAAAGTAAATTGGGTTGCCTCCTAAGAAGGGCTTTTCTTTATTAATGAGTCTTGTAGCTAGACTCGAAGTCACGCGTCCTTACGTGACTTCTCCTTCATCATCCACTTCTTCCTTGGTTGTAATGAGAGTGGGATCCATGCCTTTGAAATTCTTGCTCCTCCATTGGTTAAACTGCATTTCCCTTTCTAAGTGAAGTTTTATCTTTTCTTCCCATTCCATGACTAGCCTATTAACAGTCATAGTGGGGGCTATGGGTTCTATGTCATTTTTTACTC
The DNA here is from genome assembly GCA_026074375.1 of Tanacetum coccineum. NCBI lineage: Eukaryota > Viridiplantae > Streptophyta > Magnoliopsida > Asterales > Asteraceae > Tanacetum > Tanacetum coccineum. The sequence continues at coordinate 9,054 of BQNB010140416.1, read as the reverse complement.
CTTTGTCAATCATATTGGAGGAATCGGGTTTCCTATGAAAACTCACCTTATGCTTTCCTGACCTTAGAGTTATTGTGTCAGTATCAAACTTAATTGAGGCCTTGGCTATTGTCAAGAATAGTGTTCCTAAGATGAAAGGTCTATTTTTGTTTTCCCTAATGTCCAAGATCACAACATCTAAGGGGTATACGTGTTCAGTGATCTCAACTAACACGTCCTTAGCGATTCCTAAGGGGTAAATGTACGAATGGCTAGCTAGTGAGAGTCTGATGTCAGTCTCAGCAGGCTTTTCATTGGTGTGTTTCGTGTAGATGGAGTAGGGCATGATGTTCACGTCGGACCCTTGATCGACAAGGGCATTTACATGTTTAAAGTTTCCTAGACTGCAAGGTATTTCGAAATTCCCCCCGATGTCCTCCTTCTTTGTTATCATTTTCTTAAGAATCACATCGTAAGCAGGCCCCTAGGTAATACTTTATACTCTTTCCCCTTTTTCTTTCTAGCTTGGGTTCTTGGACCCAGAGTTAATTAATAATTGTTGTTGTTTACTAGCCCCTTTATTAGTTTTTCATTAATCTTATGCTTTAGGTAGTATGCGACAGGCTGGGACCCGGGTGCTTCCACTGCTTCTTCGTTCCAAGATGTTTTGATTAATTTGGCCTCGTTTCCAACTTCATTAATTTTCTCGACCTCAATTACTAGCGTTTCCATTTCTGTTTTGGTGGGCTTCTCAGCGTTGTCGGGTGTCACTTTCGCCCTATTACTCCCTCCTTCTTCTCCTTTTGTCAGAGAGATAGAGTTCAAGTTCTTTGTGACAGGGAATTTGGCTTCTTCTCTAATTAATACTTTCTCAGGGGTTTTGATTAGGTGTGAGTTCCTTCTTGGAAATGCTTGACATTTCAGGTTATCCTACCATTACTGATTCTCCGCGCGTTGCTTGAAAATGGTGTTCTCAAATTTTTCCATCCTTTCGGTGTGCGCTGCCATGCAATCCCGTACTCGAGCTTCAAAAATGGTATTTAATGCTTGTGGTTGAGGGCTTGGACCTGTACGTTCATGAAAAGCGAAAGTGCTTAGTGTTGGTGGTTCATTTTGATTTCGTAGACGAGAGTTCGGATAGACTGCATTGACATAAGCTTAGGGGTGTGTGCTGAGCTTGGTGCGGGCGTTGGTCGTGACCCTTTTAATAGGAAATTGATCTAGTCTTCGAGCTCGAGAAGTCTCCGGTCAGGTGTTTTCAGGACGCCTTGTGGTGTAGAAATGGCTTTGACCAGTTTGACGAATTCTTTTGTTTCATACCAACCTTCATGGTCGTAGAGGGCAAGGTTCTTAATAATTTCCCAAGATTCGTCGGCATTCTTATTGCGGAGTTTGCCGCTGGCAACGTGGTCAATCTCGCATTTAAGATGAAAGGAGACATGATCATAGAAAATTTGGATTTAAAGCCAACGATCGATGCCATGATGAGGGACTTTTTGGAAGGTAGCACCTTGAAACCAGTTCCATGTTCGGATTAGAGCATTCTCCATAATGTTGTAGGAACATCTGATGTCACTGCGGAGGTTTTGCGGGTCCTTAATGGTGGATAACGATGAGCAAGTCGGGTAGTAAGATCCTCCTATGTGAGATAGTATCCTGCTTGGACAGGCGTTTAGCAATTGCTAGCTTGATCGCGTAGGGAAAATTGAAATGAATGCAAGCGCGTTTTTTCCTTATTTTCACCGTCAAGGTTTAGTGAATCTACAAGTTTAAGAAAGTCCTTGAGGTGTTGGTTTGGATCCTCAGACCGTAGTCCGTGGAATGAGCATCCGTTTTGCACCAACCGGATAGTGTCGGATCGAAGAGGTACCACGTTTGTTCCCTTAGGGGGTGCTCTGATGGTATTCATATAGAACCTCGTGGGCTTTGGTTTGGAGTAATCTCCTAGAGTACGGAAAGGATTCTCGTCTCCCATGGTGGTTGACGAGAATGGGTTACGAAACAGATAACACGAAGAAAAGCTAAACTACAAGAAAGCTAATGTGTGGGCATTAAATTCTTACTTGAAAGGATTCAAGCAAGTAGAACTAAGCTAGACTATGATTAAAACCTAACTATTCCCTAGGCAGCGACGCCAAAAACATGACGTGCAGTCGTCGTAGGACTTCTACACAAGAAGTTTTACAACTCCCCAGACAGTGCACCTAATCGTTGTAGTGTAGTATATGCAAGACCCGTGGTTGTTTATCGTTCACTCGAGGAATAGGTTAGGAAGGCTTGATCACGGTATAACAGAATTCTAAGGGTTGAGGGAAGATTATTTTTATGTTTTTGTATTTTATGAAAGCCGGTAAAATCATATATTTGAGAGAGTGGTTTGGTTTTAGCTATTAAACTAAATATAATTCTAAACTAATGGTGACAGCAATAAGATAAAATATTGTGTTTATTTAATCATGTATTACTCCCTAGATTGCTTCTCCTAATGTTGTTTCCTTGTCACACTTGTGATGATCTATGTAATTATTTCTAAATCAGGAATAAAATTACTACAGAAGACCGCCGTCTACTTGGTATACCGCTTAGTCGCAACGCACAAGCAAGGTAGTATGAAGACTATTAAGGACCATAGGAGTACTAAGTGCTGGTGAAATTAATTAAAGTAGATCAACCATATTAGGGGTAAGGTAGTATGAAGACTGTTACCGATGATATCCTTTCTATACAATCACGTTTCCTAGAATAATCAAACAGCGATACAGACAAAAGTGGTTTTCATAAGACTAAGATGCATCATCACAAGAGGCAACACCACTAGATTTCTACATTATAGGTTTCATTGTCTCAAAGTTCGAGTCTCTTTCGTGGGGGTTTTCCTTCAAGTGGGAATCCGTGGGGTTCCTACCCATAGATGCGTCGGATTCGAGACTTGGCTAGGAGTACTACCTGTTTCTTAGGTTATGTTTCTATGGAAATCGAATAACTAATTATTATTCGAGGAAATTAACAGTATAACATAACTCTAGTTATATCTACCATTAATCACATTAGTGTTTGCCTTGTTCATGATTTTATTAATATTGTGATTCTTATTGCTTTGTTCAATTATCGTTTTGTATGGATATTTTATTGCTTAACAGATCAATCACTCGCGTTTTGGTGGTGCTTAAGGCTACGGTGGAGATACCTATTTTCTAGTGATTAGGCGAATCAATTGAAAGTAGTCTAATAGGCTAGTCGAGATAGGACCATATACTATCGATTTGTAGGGGTTGACTCTTACTCGCTCCGATACATAGTTGTAGGCACGTAAAAATGCAGATGAAATTCTTTAGTAGCTTGAAACTAATTAAGAGGGTTTATGTCGAAGTGGATTGTCAAATTAGACAAGTCAATAGTTTGGGGGCCTTAACGACTATGACTAGATGCAACCCCGACTTCCCAGAGCAATGGGTTGAGATCTAGATATTATAGTTAGGTTGACGAATACAAATCGAGATAATGATATTAGATTACCTCCAAATAAAAAGATTAATTAGACATATGAATAGCTAGGAAATGGACTATCATTGCGTGATATTGCACAATTTATTGCCCTTGATTAGTACAAACCAATTCTCTTTTCACGCATTTAATTTGATAATGCATTTTTACAATCAATAAACTTTTAAAGCGTGAAAACCTTTAACTTACATACACTTAGACGCCATTAGCTCTTGGTCAACAACCTTGATATTATTCCAATCCTTACACTATACATGAATCCGAGTTTCTTCTCAGTCTAGTGCCGTTGTAGACCATTGGTAGACGAGTTTTTTAGAGATTTTAAAACTTGGTAATTAAATTAAATCAAAATACACATCACTGAATAATCATTTGATTTCTTTTGTTGAGAGAATCGTAAAGCTCAGGTTGTTAAAACAACATTAGAGTTGTGTTATAACTGTCTCTTGACTATATTCTCACTTGTGTAAATTTTTTTTCGTGCTTGTTGGGATCATTTGGTTGGATTGTCTTTTTATTTAACCTCGATTACGAGCGTGCCGTCGACCAACGCCATATATTTTTTTTTTTTAGGTTATTATTTAACCTCGTACTTTTACTATTTATTTTAATTTCGCGTAAATTAAAATTTTAGGGGTAACCGGATAGTTATTCTGAGATCATCGTTGTACGTACGCATTTATGTATGAACCAACTCTAGCCTTAGCAATTTTTTTTTTGTAGTATACAATGTTGTTATGCACTTATAATATCTTACATAATAAATTTTTAATAAATGTAGTACTTATTTTCATGTTTAAGTATGCACGTTTCGCCGGTTTTAAGCTCAAGTACTGCACCACTTTGACAAAATTAGCCTTTTGTAATTACATCTACCACTTAGCATTATATTTATCAAAATATGACATCCTAATACACCTCATGGGTTAATTTTCCCATGAGTATAATATTAGGAATACACTTAAACCATGTCAAGGACATGTGTAAACCTCAATTGCATGTGCACACTTTATAAAATAGATCTCATTTTTTCATCTTCCCTTTTCATTTTTTATCATTATCAACATTTAAACTAATGATGTAATTCTACGCTAATGGTGATAACAATAAGATAAAAGATTGTGTCTATTTAATCATGTATTACTCCTTAGATCGCTTCTCCTAGTGTTGTTGCCTTGTCACCCTTGTGATGATCTGTGTAACTATTTCCTAAAGCATGAACGAATTCCACGAACCTGTCGTCTAATTAGTATGCTGCTAGAGCAACGCACATGCAAGGTAGTATGAAGACTATTACACGGCCCCTAGGAGTTTACTAAGTGCATGTAAAATACATTAAAAGTGGATCAACCATATTAGGGGCAAGGTAGTATGAAGACTGTTATCCGATGGTATCCTTTCTACACAATCATGTTTCCCTAGACATATCAACAGCAATTATTAACAAAAAGCTGGTTTTCTCAGACCTAACGTACACATCCATCACAAAAAACAACATCACTAAGATCTACATTCTAGGTTTCGTACAATCATAAATAAACACAATAATAGATTTAGCAAAGCATGTTAAAGATAAAGCAAGAAAAATAGATCAAACAACACATAGACATATTGAATGATTAAGTAAACCTTACTTGATTAAAACATGAATTGGAAGGAGTACAATAGGGTTTTAGGCCCTAAAATCGTCTCCTACAACTACTAAATGAACTAGGGTTCGTACCCTCTTTTTATTCTAAAGTTACACACTCAAAACCCTAAATTCGGGTTTGTATATATAAGAAAATCGACGCGACGGCGTCGCGTTTTAGTCGTGACGCCGTCGTAGAATGAATCTTCTAGATCTGCGTTCGAGTCAGTGCGAGCTGACGCCATCTTGAAATGTGTGACGCCGTCACTTGATGAGTTATGACGGCGTCTAGTATAGCTTATGACGCCGTCTCAAGGCTCTATGAGCACAAATCTTCAAGAGTCTTGGTGTTGGTCCGTAGTCTTGTCCGTTTCTTCTCCAAATGAGCCCAAGTCACGTGTAATTCATCCAAATGTCTTCCAAATAAGAAATACCTGAAAAGGAACAATTAATTACCTATTTTGGGCATAAACACACGATTTTGGAGGTTAAACGACCCCAAAAAAGTGTATAAAATGACACCTCATCATCAATTCTAGTCCTTATTTCCTCACTTGGTGTTTGAGGAATAATCATATTATCACCATCATCTTCTTCATCATTGAGATATATTTCCACATTTGATGGATGTGAGTCATCGCTTGCGGTATCAAAGATTTGATTATCGAGCACATTATTCGGATACCCCAATAGGTTGTCAGGAAGCACCATTCTTTCTCCTATAATATAATTATATTGATACTTAATGGATGATATATACAATTATAATACTTTGTGGGTGCGTTGGAGATCAAGTGTGAAGTAGTTATTTCTTCTCGAACAATTAATACATCTTTCATGTATTGTTATTAAAAAAAGTGATTTTGAGGAAAAGCAATTTGCAAAGATTTGAGAAGAAACAACAAACTTCTAACAAGACATTAGCCTTTTAGAAGAGTTTCTTGCATCACATCTTTCATTTTTAGAAATAAGGTTGTTTTGTTAGATTCGTTTTTTCTTATGTTTTGATGTTTATGTAATGCAAGAAGAACTCTTAGAAACAATGTTATAGAGACAAGTTTAGTAAGAAGGATATGTTGTCAAACCTTGAATTTTTTAGTAAAAGTGAAACTTTCTCCTTCTTCTTCGTTCCAATCTCTTTTTCTTAAGATATTGAGTTATTTAGGTGTGTGTATTTTAAATCTTTTATGTTTAACTTAATTATGATGATGTTTTGATTAAGTTTGTTGGTTAACCACACTATACTTTGGATATTAGATCTATTTTATGACACAAGTACACTGAGTATTCTTTATTGGAGGTTATGCTTAGCTGATGTTTAGTTGAGATTTGATGATTAAGTTATACAAACTAGTTCCTACAATTATGCATACACCAAGATTTGTCAAGCCATGCAAGATACTTCCATTGGAGTTTGTTGTGTAGAGATCCTTAATCATCATTTTGGATTTTCGGAATTGATATCTTAATTTTCATTGCGTTATGAGGAAAATACTTAAGATCTCTGATGAGTGGTCCAAGTTATCAAACCTACTTTGATGTGTATTTTAATCCTTCTTGGATATTATACACATATAAGAACACATATTCCATTATACCATAGTGAAGTGTTGATAAGTATAATATCTCGAAATTATGGTCGATGTGTTGGGTCAAAATTGATAATCTTTAACTACCAAAGTGTATGGTAAGTTAAGTACATAGATTCTCGAACGAGAAAACTATATTATCATGTTTATTATTTGTGTATTTTAGTATGTTATACAATACCATACCGAATTCAATTTTAAGAGAATTCTCTTTAACTACGTGAGTAGTTTGTTTGTTTTCATAAAAAATCTTTTTCCTTTCTTTTCTATCCTAATACACATAGCATGCAATCAACACATAAAATGAACAGGTTTGACACAAATACAACATTTTCATCACAAGGGTGAGTTGCAATCCAACGTGTCATTTTGTCATCAAATTTGTCTATTTAATCTTTCATGTCTATTATGGGGAATAGAACATGCAATGTTGCGAGTAGATCGATTTCACACATTTACATATGTGAGGCGATGGTTATCACAATATTGACAAGATGTAGAACAAATTTCTTGTTCATAGCAAATAAGTTTGACATGTAGAATCTGAGATAATGTCTTTTTTCGGTAAAGGGTTACCCCGGTAAAGTATATTAAAACCGAAAAAGTTAAGTACAAATGCAATGTGGCTGAAGTACCACATTAACTTCAAGCTAAACAGCTTGATATACAGCTAAAACTAGAGCTTATGACATGCCATAAACTCTTACAACTCTAGAGAAAACTAATTGCAACTAGAACATATGATTCAACTAAACAAGCTAACCAGCAGTAGCCGTGAAAGTTGAACTTCCACCAGCTTTTGTGTTTTGAAGTAAGTTAGCCGATTCATCATACACATTTTGAACATCTTCTTCATCATCTTTTTCTTCATCATTTAAGGCAGAAAAAGAATTAGACATGGAGAGATTATTTTTCTTAAAAGAATAACCAGTCGTCTTCAACATAGATGCCGATTGAGATGTGTTACCCAAATTAGTAACTCCCTTCTTTGGTGCACTTGTAGTCGCCTTTGGCTTATATCTAACATTTTGTTTAACCGAAGGACCAATAAACTGACCACCATTAGTAGACTTGGACTTACCTTTCCTCTTCTTCTTTTTACCTACCGTTTGGAAACCATCATTAGTCTTCTCAATAGTAGGAGTAACAACATTAAAAGTAGTAACAATAGGAGGACTCACCATATTTTTAAGGAAATGGTCATGAATATGACTAAAAATCTTACATATATCACATCTTGGCGGCCTCCATTCATACTCAACACGGATGGTTTCTTTGGTAACATCATCCCAAGATAGAGATGGAATACCAATAGTAACAACATCTACGAGATCAGCCTCTGAATTTACCTCAATTAGGCATCAAGCAAAACTACTCCTACCCTACAATTCATTACACATGGATCTTGTATATGAATCAAGCATAACAGGTTTGCCAATAAACGTAGAAATTAGACTAATACCATCCTCTTCAAAAACTTGAATAGGAACATCATGCAATTTAACCCATATAGGAATGCGAGTTAATTCTTCTTTAAGCAATCTAGTATCCATCGACCATTTCTTGAGAAAGATTTGAGATTTATGAATCAACCAAGGACCACCCTCCAGAATAGCCTTTAAACCAGCCCAAGAATCAAATTTAAAGAAAAAGAAACCTTTAGAATTCATCATAATCCTTTTCAGCCCATGTTTCACCCAGTTGTTCCTAGCATAGTATTCAACAACCAGAAACGCCATTCTCTTTCCAATAAAGTAGCCATATAGAGTATGTTCAAGGTGAGTACTAACCTTCTAGCCAACTTTACGAGGAATAGAGATGTTAACACCATCAAATACGGGATCAGCCACCAAGGTACGAAAGTTGGAATTAACTTTTGGTTGATCCTTTACACTTGCACCCGCAGCTCCAGCATAGGATGTTGACTTGATATTGATGTCCACAAACTGAATGATGTGGTCACTAGGTTTTGTGAATTCCTCAACAATAATATTAATTGAATCATCTACATGCGAAACCTTACAAGGGATCACATCAGCATTATTATTATCAACCTAAATTGATTTACATATAGTACCTATTGCATCCATGGTTTCCATACGATCATCATTAGTCATCTCGGATAATAACTCATCATGTTTGCCAACTTAAATATCATTGATTAACTTGTACAAGTCACCAACAGTTGTTAATGGCACTTTAAAAGTGGCAACAACATCAATACTATAGAGTCCTCGGGGCATGTTAATTGTAGTAGAAGGAGAAATCAAAGGAGAAGAGTTACTTATCATTGGACTACCATCAAGAGTAACCCTTCTAGTTGTCCCCTTTCCATCTAAGTTTATGCTCCCA
>BQNB010140415.1:0-17417 GCA_026074375.1 Tanacetum coccineum | reverse complement strand
CAACGCATTGTTCTGAGAATTTTCCAACTCCATTGTTCCTAGATTAAAGTTTCTCAAAGCACAGGCTCTGATACCACTTGTTGATCCTACACCTTGATCGATTCTTTACGTAGTAAAGTGCTTGTTACCTTGGATAAAACCGAGATAACAATGGTTGAGACTTTGTATGTATACCAAAGTGTATGCAGAATCTACACTTTGATACTCTAGAGATGTTTATCAATGGAACAGTAATAAACAAACAATGAAGTAATAACAAACTGCTTCAATATTATTAGAATAATAATACGAGTACTCTTGAAGTACTGGGGTTACAACCTTGAAGCTATCACAATATCTTTCTAAAAGTATTCGTCTAAGTATATGTTATCTCTAAACCTAGGATCTCCTTTTATAGAACACAAGGAGTCCTTTACAAAGCTAACTACCTATCTTTTAGGATTAGTTACAAACAACCCATAATAATCTCCATGCATACTCATCTCTAAATCAGCAGCTTTGACCAACAACAGTATTAACTCTTTCTCCTAGCAGTATTAACTAACACTGGCAATACTAAGTATGTACTGTCAGTACTAACTTTATTAGTACTGTTAGTTATACCTTGGCAGTATTAAGTCTTTTGAAGATTTATTCCTAACAAGCTGCGATTTGGGACATCACTTGAGTTTGTTCAAGGTTTATGGTCTTCATAGCACTTGGAGTTTATGCAATGTAGTTTTCTCTATTTTATATCTTGTGTTATGATTGATCATTATGTTGCATTCCTGAGTTTCTGCCATTGTCAGGGTGTGACAGATTGATAATCAGAGCCAAGGTTATATAGAACTAGGTGGATTGGGCTAGACTATAACCTAAGATCTGTCGTTTAGTTGCGTATAGGATTTATGTGCGCGGTATTCCACTTTAGTGTGCCTTTATGTGTTCGCGGCTTGGTGCCTTAGTTATGTCAGTCATTGAAATGGGTGGGCTCAATATTGACTATGAACGGGAAAGGATGCGAATATAAGTACGGTGGCCAACGTAATTATAAGCGTATAACAACTCACTCATACTTGGTATTGTGGTTTACACAAATCGATGTTGACACCGTAGGGTGGTGTTATGTGTATATCGGTATATATAGTAAGATATTCTATATATATATATATATATATATTAGTCTTCCCACTTACCTAACATTTCTTATGTTCTCCCTCGTATAGATAATGCCGCCAAGGATGAGGACCTGAAGTGCTGGCCGGCCTGCTGCCGAATCACTAGGAGGGGGTACGAGGTATGTGAAGGGTTGTAGAGGTGGAAGGCGGTTAGAAGACCTAGGGATAGGTTTAAATGATATGGTGCTTGATTGAATTTTGAATGGTCAAGAAATTACCAGGGTTTGGGAGCTAATAGGGGTGTAGAGGGAGTCAATGGGAATGTAGAGAGTGCCAATGGGGATGCACCCGACTTCTCAACGATCATTACCCAACAATTTCAAAACCTCTTACCCGCCATGTTGGCCCAGGTTAGGAACCGAGGAAATGTTGGAAATCAAAATGGTAATGTGGTTAGTGAGAACGTTCAGGAGAATGTTGGGAATGTGATAGTAAATGGCAACCGGGTAGGTTGTTTATATAAGGAGTTCTTAGCTTGTAACCCTAAGGAATATGATGGTAAGGGAGGTGTTGTAGTTCTTACTCGTTGGATTGAGAAAATGGAGTCTGTGCATGATATGAGTGGTTGTAGTATTGACCAAAAAGTGAAATACACTGCTGGTTCATTTATGGGTAAGGCTTTAACGTGGTGGAACTCTCAGATCCGCACGCTAAGCCGGGAAGTTGCTGTTAGTATGTCATGGAATGACTTTAAGTTTATGATGATACAAGAGTTTTGTCCTAGTCATGAGATGCAAAAGTTGGAATCTGAGTTGTAGAATCACGCCATGGTCGGGGCTGGCCATGCTGCATATACTGATAGGTTTCATGAGTTGGCTAGGTTAGTTCCTCATTTGGTAATTCCTAAGAGTAGGATGATTGAGAGGTATGTGTATGGCCTTGCTTCACAGATCCGTGGGATGGTGGCAGCAACGGAGCCAAAGACTATACAAAAGGTTATGCAGATTTCTGGGGCACTAACTGATGAGGCTGTTAGGAATGGATCAATTAAGAAGGTTGACAAGAGAGGTAATGTGGGGGAACCTAGCAAGGATAGGAGTGGAAGGGATGATAATAAGAGGACTAGGACTGTGAATGCTTTTACTACTACTATGAACCCTGTAGGAAGAGAGAATACGGGTACTTGGCCCAAGTGTACCACTTGTAACTCCTACCATGCGCCCGGTGGACCTTGTCGCATATGCTTCAACTGTAACCAACCAGGTCATTTGGCAAGGGATTATAGGGGTGTGCCGAGGAATGTGAATCTTGTCAATGCTAGAAACCCGACTGTTAGGGCATGTTATGAGTGTGGTAGTATCGACCATGTCAGGCCAGCCTGTCCTATATGGATTAGGACACAAGGACCGGGAGAAAATCGTCCAAACCAAATTGCTACTAATAACGGGGGTCAGGGTCATGGAAACCAAAGGAAACAGGCTAGGGGTAGGGCATTCATGTTGGGAGCCGAGGAAGCTCGTTAGGATCCAAACATTATGACGAGTACATTTACTTTGAATAATCATTTTGCCACTGCCTTATTTGACTCTGGTGCCGACTATAGTTTTGTTTCCACTATATTTATACCTCTATTAGGCTTAGAGCCCATCGACTTAGGTTTTAGATATGAGATTGAGATAGCTAGCGGGCAGCTAGTAGAGATTAATAAGGTTATTAAGGGTTGTAAACTAGAAATCGAGGGTCATGTCTTTGACATCGATTTGATACCTTTTGGACATGGGAGTTTGGATGTGATTATAGGTATGGACTGGTTGTCTAATTATAAGGCTGAAATAGTTTGCCATGAGAAGGTAGTGAGGATACCACTACCGGATGGCAAGGTGCTTAGAGTATTAGGAGAGAGACCGGATGAGATAGTGAGATTTTTGATGGGTGTTAAGAAACAGGAAGAGATTGTAGTGGTTAGAGATTTTCCTAAGGTATTCCCGGATGACCTATTTGGATTACTGCCTATTTAGGAAATTGAGTTTCAGGTTGAGTTAATCCCTGGAGCAACGCCGGTAGCAAAGTCTCCTTATTGTTTGGCACCTTCCGAATTGGAGGAGTTGTCGGGACAACTCAAGAAACTCTAAGACAAAGGTTTCATCCGACCAAGCTCTTCGCCTTGGGGAGCGCCGATGTTGTTCGTTAAGAAAAAGGATGGTTCTTTTAGGATGTGCATTGATTATAGAGAATTGAACAGGTTGACTGTTAAGAATCGTTATCCGCTTCCTAGAATTAATGATCTATTTGATCAACTGCAAGGGTAGCAGTTTTTCTCGAAGATAGATCTTAGGTCTGGGTACCATCAGCTAAGAGTGCACGAGGATGACATTCTAAAGACTGCATTTAGGACTCGTTATGGACATTTCGAGTTCACTGTAATGCCCTTTGGTCTGACTAATGCACCAGCAATATTTATGGATTTGATAAATAGAGTTTGTAGGCCGTATCTTGATAAGTTTGTGATAATGTTTATAGACTCAAGAGGAGCATGTAGAACATTTAAGGTTAGTCTAAGAACTGCTCAAAAAGGAGAAACTATATGCTAAGTTTTCTAAGTGTGAATTCTGGCTAAGAGAAGTGCAGTTTCTTAGGCATGTGATAAATGGTAATGGAATTCATGTGGACCCTAGTAATATTGAAGCTGTTAAGAATTAGAAAGCCCCTAGAACTCCGATTGAGGTTTGTTCGTTCTTAGGATTGGCTGGGTATTACCGAAGGTTCATTGAGAACTTTTCTAAGATAGCTAAGTCCTTTACTATCTTAACTCATAAAAGTAAGACTTTTGATTGGGGTGAGGAACATGAATTGGAATTTCAGACCTTGAAGGATAAGTTGTGTAATGCGCATGTTCTAGTTCTCCCCGATGGACCAGAAGATCTTGTGGTATTGTGATGCGTCCGGAGTAGGACTAGGCTGTGTGTTAATGCAAAGAGGTAAGGTGATAGCCTATGCGTCTAGGCAGTTGAAAATTCACGAGGAGAATTATACTACCTATGATTTAGAGTTGGGTGCGGTCGTGTTTGCACTTAAGATCTGGAGACTTTATCTGTATGGGACAAAGAGTGTCATCTATACGGATCATAAGAGTCTTCAGCATATCTTTAGTCAGAAAGAGTTTAATATGCGACAACGTCGTTGGATAGAGTTGTTTAGTGATTATGAATGTAAAATTCGCTACCATCCTGGTAAGGTGAATGTGGTGGCTGATGCCCTAAGTAGGAAGGAAAGAGTAAAGCCTAAGAGAGTTAGAGCTATGAATATGATCCTTCAGTCGAGTATCAAGGATAGGATACTGGCGGCTCAGAAGGAGGCTGTAGATGAATTTGCAGTATTACAGAAAGGTTTAGATGAGATGATAGAACAGAGAAGTGATGGAACTTTGTACTACCTGGATCGAATATGGGTACCTTTGAAGGGTGAGGTGAGAACCCTGATAATGGATGAAGCCCATAAGTCAAAGTACTCTGTACACCCAGGAGCTGATAAGATGTACTATGATTTGAGAGATAGGTATTGGTGGCCTGGAATGAAAAAGGATATAGCTGAGTATGTTAGTAAATGTTTGACTTGTTTGAAGGTTAAGGCTGAGCATCAAAGGCCATCTGGCTTGCTCCAGCAACCTGAGATTCCCGTATGGAAATAGGAAGGGATAGCTATGGATTTTGTGACTAAGTTGCCTAGGACTAGTAGTGGGCTTGACACAATCTGGGTCATTGTGGACCGATTGACTAAGTCTGCTCATTTTCTACCTATGCGTGAGGATTATAAGATGGAAAGGTTGGCTAGATTGTATTTGAATGAGATAGTTGCTAGACATGGTGTGCCGATCTCGATTATATCGGATCGTGATAGTCGTTTCACATCAAGGTTTTGGCAGTCAATGCAAGAGGCATTAGGAACTCGTTTAGACATGAGTACGACTTATCACCCTCAAATTGATGGTTAGAGTGAGCGTACTATTTAGACTTTAGAAGACATGCTTAGAGCATGCGTCCTAGACTTCGGGGGAAGTTGGGATGTTCATCTTCCGTTGGTTGAGTTTTTGTATAACAATAGTTATCATTCCAGTGTGATATGTGCACCGTTTGAGGCATTGTATGATAGAAAAGTGTCTTTCGCCATTATGGGGGCTGGGGTGGAGAAGGTCAGTTGACTATGGCAAAAATCCCACTTGATTGTGTTTGTCGCAGTATTTTAATTGAGCCATGAGTTGTAAGTTGCAATAAAAGGTAGTGATGTGAACTGAAAGTTTACTAGGTTTAGTTATAAGTGAGGTTGTAGATGCTGGTAACAAATTAACTTTGCTATTAAGAAGAACACAATATTAACTTTGCTATTGAATAAATCCAAATCAACTATGTGAGAGACACTGACTATGAATACCAAGTGTTAATGCGGAATCTTAACACATGTATTAAGAAGAACACAATATTAACTTTGGTATTGATTTCTATTAAGCTTCAATGCTTCTATTTGTTATTATATGAAACTCTATGCCATAGGGTTCCTTTTATACACCAAGGAAACCCTAAAAGGCTTTACAAAATGTGTAAAAGGATAATGCATATCCTTTTCTAAGATATCTCCTAAAATATCTCTAAGATAACTATTACCTCTATTCTGTTACATAAACAAACTTAACTAAATACGACCAGTACTAACTATAGTACTGCCACTCTACCAGTACTAACTATAGTACTGCCAGACTTAACTTAGTACTACCAGACTTAACTTAGTACTGCCAGAACTAACTAATACTACCAGACTTAACTGTTATACTACCAGTATTAAGTCTTTTACAATATATATCCCAACATCCTTTGACTATTTGACTTTTGTCAGTTTATTCAGATTTGTACCGTGTTGACAGTGGTGATTTTATAAGATATGTGATGATTTGAGGTTTATTGTGATTAATAATCCCTTTTGGAAGATATTATTGTGTTATTTGTATTCCGGGTGGTTCGACCTGTAAATGTTGAGAAATGCCAAAAAACGAGTCTGACACGTCCGTTAATGTCCAAATGAGTTTTGAAAGGGTTTAAAGTGTAAATATGTCATGTAAATACTCTAGGTTAATGGAAAAGTATTTTTAAGGTGAATAAAAATGCTAATTAACTTTGGGGTAAATTTTACGGTTGAGTTTTACGAGTATTTAAGTGATCCCGACATGAAAAGAAAGGCCCGAGACCACTTTGGATCCATGGCCGGTCAAGAAGTCAAAGAGGGGAACAAAATGTCTTAATTTTAGCTAACTTGTCTAGGAGTGGTACATTTATATGCTTTCCACTAGAAACATTTGATCATTATCCATTTCATTTCAAAAGAATAAAAACACACGCATAGGTGTGTGTGTGTTTTGTCCGCCACCCAACCACCATAATCCACCATAAAAATTCCAACTTTGATCTAGAACGTGATATTCCGGGTTGATACGAGTGTTTGGGTATTCATTTAAACAACGTTTGGGTTGTCCGGTTTATGTCGAAATATACATTTTTGAAGATTTTCTTGTAAGTTTTCAAATTTAAATTTCGTTTGTCCTTTTGGGTTTATTTTGATGCATAGATGTAAGTTGTACAAGTTGATCGTTGTGAAAATTGATTTTTGGAAGCGAAACGAAAGAAAAAGAGGGTGTTTGGTTCGTGTAGTAAGAAAAAGAAAAAGAGAATTTTTGTAGTTTTGACGTCGTGGTCGTGATGGTTAAATAATATATGATGCTAGAATGCTTATTTTTTATAGTAGCTTGTATAACTTATTCGGGCTTATTTTTAAGCTATTTCTTGGCTTATTTTGGGCTTATATGCCACGAAATCTTCCCAAAATCACTAGGAAAGTGATTTTGATTATTTATGTTATGGAGTATGTTGTGGACTATTTTTGAGGCTTATGGTAGTAACCAAATGCGATACGTAGCTTATTAACTTATTTTCAAGCTTAATATACGTATTTTTGAGCTATTGGACTCACGGGCCAATAAGTCTATTTAAGCCGCGGTTTAATAGGAGGGCTTATTATGGTCCGGATTATTTTCTACTTATATATGTAAATGGACCTTGGTTTTGGACTTGGATTATATTTTTGAATTATAAATGTCCTAATGGACCCTTGTTGGGTCTTAAAGCCCAATAATCGATATTTAGTAGTTATGAGAACTTTGACGGACTTTTGAAAGTGGAAATATATTTACGAAGTGATATTGAATGATATTTTGGGGGAAAAGTGTTGGTAAGCGTTAAAGATTGAGATTTTGAAATTTTGTCGAAAAGTGTCGAATTTGTGAAAAATTGTTGAAAATAAGGTTTGAAACCTTGAAAAACATTGTATAAACGTACGGGTCATGTTGAAATTTCGTAAAAAGTTATACGTAGAAATTTTTCTTAAAAACATGATTTTTGATTTTAAATAATAAAATAATATTTAATTATTTTAATTAATTAATAAATTCACTAAAAGATGAGAAATATATTTTTTCTCGAAACTTCTCTAATGTGGTTATTATGAGTAAACGTTTCATTTTCAACCGTATAATGATTATTTTGAGGTGTCTAAGGTTTATCGAATGGACTTGTCAAAATATATTTATAATTATTAATTATAAATATTTATTTATATTACTTATCTATTTTCTCTAAATAGTATAAGTATGTATTATCGGAGAATGAGATTGATATGATTGTGGAGTTAAGTCGTCAACCATCACACCACTAAACTGTTTTGGGTAATTGTACAACGCGTCTAAAACACTATGCATCAAGCGTGAAGATTGTTTTGGAATTGGATGATTAATTGGGACATTAACTGGACTAGGTCGTGTGCGGGCGTCGTTGCATTTGCTTGTGTGATTGAGATTGGGTTGCTAAAGACTTGCTTGAGGTGAGTTCTCGTAGCCCCACTTTTTACTGGTTTTTCCGTTGGGGGAAAATGATACTCAAATGTGTTTTGAAATGTTTTGAATTGATCTGTGCGAAATGTGGTTTTGTTTTTGGGACAAGTTATGTGCTTATGACTGCTATGTGAATATTATGTGTTGACTTACTTGCATGTATTGTGTTTGGCATGGCAAGGTTCTGTGTGGTACTTGTATGTGCTGTGTTTGGCATGCAAGGTTATGTGTGGTACTTGCATGTGCTGTGTTTGGCATGCACATGCAAGGTTTTGTGTGGTTCGCCCTAATATAGTGCTCCAGCTGGTAGGCCCTTTAGGTACGTTAGTGATTTGGGAGTTGCGACTCCGAGTTTATTATTGGATGTTGAGATATGACTAGCGAGGATGCTATGTCTTGGATTGTAAGCATATATTCACTGTCATATAGCACTATTGTCCACTGTTGAAATATTGGCATAACTTTTGGGTTTAAGGTCAAACCTACGAGCTCACCAACATTATTGTTGACATTTTCGAGTATCATTTTCAGGTGAAGTAAAAGAAGAGTAGTTTGGTGATTGTGATACCAGACTTAGAAGTATCCCGTCTAGATTTTTGTTTGAAGTCTTGCTTGCTTGTTGTTTGAATCTGGTATTTGGATGTCTTGGATTAAGTTTGGATTATGGTCCCCTGTGTGGGAAGTTGAATAAGTGTAAGAGATTGTGGATTTTAGTAGCAATTTGGGATATCACTTGAGTTTGTTCAAGGTTGATGGTCTTCATAGCACTTGGAGTTTATGCAAGGTAGTTTTCTCTATTTTTGTATCTTGTGTTATGATTGATCATTATGTCGCATTCCCGAGTTTCCGCCATTATCGGGGTGTGACACACACACACTCCAAACATCCTCTTCTTAAACAATCCTATAATCACATTTGCCCACTCTCTTCTCTCTTATTGACAATGTGATTTTAAACCCAAATCAATCCTTTGATTTCATCCTTATCTTCATCATTTTTATCTTCATCTTTAAACATTCAAGCCTAAACTTTCCCACACATAAACCTCCACCAAATAATCTCCAAAATGCCAACTTACATTCCCTTACACAATGTACCTTCCTTGTACTTGTTGTACCTTATGTTCTCTACATTCCCAACCAAGGATATCCCATATCTTTTCAAAACATTCTCCACCACATATCCACTATTCACCTTCTTCTCCATAACATTTGAATTTCACACACACACTCTATCATCCTCACCATTGATCAATCCATTTCATCAATCCAAGTTCCCACACTCTTCTTATCTCCATCTTTGGATTGAAACTCAAATAAACACAACAAATACAGTTTTACTTCTACCCTTGATCATGCCACCTCATCAATCCAACATACCTCATTCTCTTCTCAATCCTTGGATTAAACTCTCATCTCAAACAAACACACTTCCTCTCACAAACACACTTCCTCTCACAAACATACACTTCTCACTCACCTAACAAACACAACTCTTTTTCTACCCTTGATCTTGCCATATCACCTATCCTGCTTACCTCTCTTCTTTACATCCTCACCCTCTATTTCAAACAAAGATCAAGAGGCTCCTTTCCATCACATCATGTCACATCATGACAAATCATACACAACCCATTCCTTCTTATCCAACATGTACCTAATTCAATATGAAATTCAAATTTTAAATTCTCTCCCTTTCTCTCTAAGCAAAGAATATTCCAAGAATATTCTCTTGTACCTTAACTAGCCATTTTAAACCTTCAGTTGGATCCTAACTAAGCTAGTTACACTTTAAGGAATACCCAAACTACCTTTGTCCAATATCTCTTTTCTCTCTTTTAACATTGGACAAACAAAAGTCTCTTAAACACTTCACAAACGATTTTATCAAATTGCTATTTGAGTTGGTTGACTTTGAGTATAAGAATGATTGAAAGGTCATAGCGTAAAGTACAATTGGGGGGTTTAACAAGATCGGGTAGTTAAAAAGCCAAAAACCTGAAAAATGGGTTCGGGTCTCTAGCGCGCTGGCCATGCGCTGACACACGGCCAGCGCGCCAGACACGAATTGCATTTACCCACATTTGGGTTTTTGGCTTATAAATACCCCCTATTGGCCTTTGTATTCCTTACCTTTTGCAAACATTCTTTCCCCTCTTTTCTCTTCTTTAATCCTCTAAGTCTAACATTAAGTGTTCCAAACTTCTCATCTATCATTCTATTAAAATGAACACATCTCCGCAAGAGAGCCACACAAATACCTAATCCATACTTAGGGGTGGATCTGAGGGCGGAATACCGTAGGTAGTAACTATTCTTTGTGTGTGCTGATCTTTTTTGAAAGCCGGTGGAGTTAAATTATAATACGGTTTGTAGTCCACCATAAGGATTATACATGTGTAGTATCAGAGTCGTGGATTCGCAACTGGACATACGGAAGGACTAAACCCCCTTCCCGAACCAGTATATATCATGGTGTCTATCTGTTAGATATTAGAAAAAGTCTCGGTCACCCCGTGTATTTTACTGTTCATAATAGCTCGTAGTTTAATAGGTAAACGTATGACTTTTGGTATTGAACCGGGTACTAATACCCGGTGTATTGTAAGAACTATAAATACCTCTTCCAAAGAACCGGGTACTAATACCCGGTGTATTGTAAGAACTATAAATACCTCTTCCAACTTTGGAAGAGGTAAGCAATTTACTCATTTTACATACACTCTTTAGTGTGTATTATTTTCTCTCACAACTATTCTCTCTCTCTAACTTTCTCTCTTTAGATCTATACATGTTTGTGTGAATTAGGGAACCTACAATTGGTATAAGAGCCATGGGGGTGGATTCGTGATTGATTTATATGGTTAAATAAGCTCAAATTCGTGGCTTATTTTTGAAGAAAAAAGCCCACGGCTCATTTTTGATTTTGGCTTATTTGTTTGTTAATCTTGATCTTCTCTTGTTCTACACATCAAAAAGGTTAGATTGTAACAATTTCAAGTGGTATACAAGCTCCTAGTTCAATTTATAAGGTTATTAAGTTTGATGTTCTTCGTGGAGGGTTGCTTCGTTTTTTATGATCCATGAAGAAATACATGTTATTGGAAGGTTAATATTCATACACCATCTTAGTATTGCATGTTAGAGCTTTGATTCGTGTTTAAAAAGATAATATGGCTTGATTTTGCTTAATTCGTCCAAGTGTTCTTCGTGGAGAGTTGGTTAAAATATCATTATCTAACCGGCGGTTTGACAAAAGGTAGGGACAAGATCCTATCATGGTTTTGAGAGGTTGGTTTGATTAACTAATAATTAAACTAAATATAATCTATACTACTGGTGATAACTTTATGATAAAAAGATGTATTTACCTAATCATGCACTACTCCTCAGATTTGTTTCTCCAAGATCCATTGCTTTGTACACATTGGGATGATCTAGTGTAAGTATTCCTAAGTCATGAAACAAATTTACACAAACCCGCGTCTATTTAAAATTCCTGTTTACGGAAACGCACCACAAGTATGATAGTATGACTAAGGACCTATTACATGGCCCCTAAGAGATATTAATGATCGTGGAATATCTTTAAGAGGGATCAACCAAATTTGGAGTGTAAGGTAGTATGTAGCTATTATTGGATGGTATCCTTTCTACACACTCGCATTTCCATAGACGGTCTATGCCAATTTAATAATCTTAGGCTTTAGTTTTCTAGAGCCTATCGCGCACATCCCATCAACAAGAAGCAAATTTAAATGGATCTACAACCTATGTTTATGCCAATATAAGTAACTACAAAGGAGGTTTAGATTAGCATGTTATTAGAGAAAGCATGATCTTAATTTTATCAAACTACACTATAGGACTATTGATATGTATAATGATAAACAATCTTTACTTGATTAAAAACATGGATTGAAGGGTAGTACATAGGGTTTCGAGGCCGTAAAAACGACCTAAAAGTGCTAGAATGACAAGGGTTCATCTCCTAAAAAGTTATTACAAGTTACACACTAAAACCCTAAATCGGTTTTGTTTTTTTTATTATTAGCAAAACCGTATGCGACGAGTCGCTTTAATGTCGTGACGCCGTCGTCATGTGGATGATTCTAGATCCTCTTTAAGTCGGCCACGTCCTGACGCCGTCGCTGGATCTCTGACACCGTCACGATGAGATCCTAACATCGTTGCTTTATGATGGTGACGCCGTCTCCACGCGCTGTTTGCACAATTCTTCATGATTTTTGGTGTAGAGTCGTAATCTTGTCCATTTCTTCTCCAAATGAGCCCAAGTTACATGTATTTCCTCCAAAAGACATCCAACTGCTAAAACCTAAAAACAAACGATTAAGCATATAATCTGGGCATATTTGCATGATTTAGGGGATTAAATGGCCTCGAAAAAGTGTATAAAATGACACCTCATCAAATGCCCCTACACTTAGGATTTGCTTATCCTCAAGCAAATGGACTTTTCTACCTAGACAATAGCAATATTATGGTCATTTAACCTACTCTTTAAAAGCATTTTACAACACAACCTTCTAGACCTCATAATTAAAAGAAAAAGTGTATATTCCAGCACCCTCACATCAAGTTGTTGGGATTCTCTCTTTCACTTCAGGGTGTATAATAAATTATAACACTATAGAGAAACGAGAAAATCAACACGCATTATCCGTCATTGCATATAAATTACATAAGCTTGATAAGGAATTTCACAGACCTTCCACCGCTTAGGCGCAAGTACTGTCATTACTGTCTAAGTGGTCTTTTTAAAGGGGTTGTGGGGTGCATGTGTATAGATAACTTTAACAGGTAAACGGAGGAACGGATGGGAGTCATTAGGGTGCTTTTAGGTGACATTTTGGGTGAAAGGGTTAGCTAATTATATTACGAATACATGCTAATTTGGTTGCTAAGCCAAGAACTCGGACAAAGATATACAAACTCTACACAACTCTACGTCAATCTCTTTCTTTTTCTTTTCTTGACTCTAATATAAACATAAACATTAGCAAATGACAGCCCGTACATTTTTTTACTTTTTTTTTATATACATTTTTTTTTCGTACACTTTTGCTCTGCCATTGCTTAAAACATATAATAACATCATGTGGGTTTATTAATACACCCTACACTTGAACTTTTAAATACTCAGATTTTACAATTAACTAATGACCGATTTGAGGTGGATCAACATAACTTGGATTTTATTGGCTCTCTGGGGGTAATCAATTACTTCTTTCCTAAGTCTTCATATGATGTATATACCATGAATCCCAATCTACCTAAAATAGTATTTACAAAGGCTAAAGGACTTAGCATACCGCCGTACTCAATAATGTAACTTGAGTTAAAATTATAAATGTATAAAGATTGAGTACATACAAGCATGCTAAGGCAATTTAGGTGTAACAATAGGTTTAAGGGTCAAATGTCTTCATTTAATTGTCTGGTTAACTAGAAAATTACGAGAACCGTGAAAAAGGATAGGCTCGGAGGGTTTTCTTTGGGGTATCCTGCACGAATATCGATGTGCATGACAAGGGTTCTGTGGCTGAGAGTTATATGTCGATGATACTTTGTGACCATAATAACAATTACATGTTTTAAACAATGGGTTAATCATTCATAGTGCCTCTTATCTAGAAAATACTATGTTTCACTATGCGGTTCTCGGATGCATCATAAAATTCAAGTTTCTAGATTTAATTATATTACTATCGGTACCTCATATAATTTAATACGATACCAATATGCTCCAGGAAAGGTGACAAAAGACCACGCAACAACACCATTTGTAACGAGGAATTAGGACACATTTGACTGCATCGAACCTTAAACTTGAGAAAGCTAAAAAGTATAAATTTTTCCTTGGGTAACCATTTTTTGGATTACCCGATTTCCTATAGATCTAAAGGCGAAACCTTACATTTTTGTGGTGGAATTTTGGGGTTTTTGTGCTAGTCATATATATTCCTATCCTTGAGACGCAATATTAAATACTTGGTTTTTGTCGAAAAGTGTTTTAAATAAAAAATTTAATTGGGTAAGTACCTTTACGCTATGTTTTGTTATATTACACTCATTTTTAAGGAACAGCAAATGGAAAATAAGGAATAGTTTCTAAGGCTTATTTGCCCTCATACACTTAAGTTGAACATTGTCCTATGTTCAAAGAAGTTACCTGTGAAACCGGATAATATAAAATATAAAGGGAAAGAAAAAGTAAAAAGAAAACTAGTACTCCCCTTTAGTTTGCCTAATAAATGGAGAGAAAACATGCGATAACTGGTTAGATTCATCCTTCCAGGGTCGTCAATGAAATTCCTAAGAACTTCCAAGCTTCTTATTGTTAAATATAACTGTAAATCAAAGGACAAAGACAACTACACCAAGCGTTTATAATAAAAATTAGCGAAATATGATATATACAAGGAGTTTAGGGTGACTCTATGAAAGCAGTAAAAGATAGTTGAAAGCGATGATATAATCATAGGTTTCTGCAGGTTTACAATAAAATTACAAATTTTAAATATTGCACATTTTATATTTCAAAAATACTTGAAAATTTCCGAATCTTCACATTGCTGGAGACGCGACGCCGTCGCGTTTAATCCTGACGCCGTCTCCACGCACTGTGAAGATTTCCTCTTTGTTTTTGATGAGAAATTTCCTGCACGTAATTTTATTAGTTATGTCTGTAGAAAACACTGCATAAAAACCTAGGATTAATCATTACAATCATATGACTTAAAACTGACAAAAATTAATCTAAATAATTTATTTTAAATGTTTCAACCAGTTCTAAAAACTAGATATATCCCCCTACACTTATTTTGTCGCAAAATTCTTTTGATTAAAATTAAGACAAGGTTAAAGACAAAGCAAAGCGTGATTAAAAAAATGATTGATTCAAACATTATAAAACAAACAATAAAGAATAAAATACACGACACTCCTAAATGCGGAAAAGTAAATATTAGGTTGCCTCCCAAGAAGCGATTTTCTTTATTTACGAGTCTTATAGCTAGACTCGAAGTCACACGTCTAAGTGTTATGAAAATAATCCAAGTTGATGATCTCTCTTGGATTCTCTTTTTCGGAAAGGTTTCTAGAGGTGGGGATTGATTGGAATGTCTTGGTGAATTCTTCTCCATCAGGATCAATTATC
Source organism: Tanacetum coccineum (assembly GCA_026074375.1). Lineage (NCBI taxonomy): Eukaryota > Viridiplantae > Streptophyta > Magnoliopsida > Asterales > Asteraceae > Tanacetum > Tanacetum coccineum. Next base: position 2,210 of record BQNB010140415.1, on the reverse strand, counting down.
CTAATTTTAGCAATGCCTTGCCCCATCTCATCTGTTAAGTGGTTTATCCTAATGATTGGATTCTCTATTAATGTTTTGACTCCCACATGTTTCCCTTAGGTGTATTGAAAAGGCCCTAGGGGAGGAATTCTACCATTCGCTAAACACGAGGAGGCCCTTTTTCCCTTTTTAAAGGGATTGATCTCAGCCATACTTCTTGCTATTTCCCTTTCTCACGGGCAAATGACAATCTAAAAAAGTCCTTCCTAACATAGTAATGGGTTTCATGCCTACTCCATCTGAGCTTTAGGTCATGTTTGTATGATTCCTTGTTTCAAGCGTGGTCCAATAGGATGCTTCTTCTTACCTAATCGTCTCCTTTTACTTCTGAATACTACCTTGTGTTTCCAATTTCTACGCTATTTTGGCCTTCTAAAAATATATAACTGCATGTGGCGGTTGCAAGATCCCTCTTCCTCTAGCAAAGGGGATTTTCGGGATTTTCTTTGATATCGATGACGTAGAAATCATTTTTTTTTAAAAAAATTGTTTTGTTTTCTATATGGATTCATGTCTTTTTACAATTTCCTACGGGGTAAGATATAGTTCCGTCGCCAACCGAAAGATATGGTCACGTCTCTTCTAATAGTAAGATATTAGCTTTTTGAAGAAGGTATAGCTGGATTAAGTCCCCCACGGAGGCGCCAAAAAAACTTGATGCGATGTTTGTGAAGACTTCACAGGAAGCTTTACAATCCTCTAGGCAGAGTACGTAACCGTTGTAGTGTAGTAAGGCAGGACTCGAGGGTTGTTATCGTTCTCTTGGGGAATAGGTTGGGAAGGCTCGACACGATCTAACATAATTCTAAGGGGTTGAGAAAAGATTCTTTTTGTATTTTTATATTTTTAAGAAAGCAAGTAAATATCATGGTTTTGAGAGGTTGGTTTATTTAAGCTAATTAAACTAAATATAATCTAAACTACTAGTGATAACTTTATGGTAAAAAGATATATTTACCTAATCATGCACTACTCCTCAAATTGCTTCTCCTAGAATTGTTGCTTTGTCACACTTGTGATGATCTATGTAAGTATTTCCTAAGTCATGAACGAATTACACGAACCCGCCGTCTATTTAATATTTCGTTAAGGCAACGCACAAGTAAGGTAGTATGAAGACTATTACAAGGCCCCTAAGAGTATATTAAATGCATGTGAAATATCTTAAGAGGGGTAAACCATATTAGGGGTAAGGTAGTATGACGACTGTTACCGATGGTATCCTTTCTATACACTCACGTTTCCCTAGATATATATGCCAATTTAATATCTTATGGCTCATTTTCTAGAGCCTAACACGCACATCCATTAACAAGAAGCAACATTAAAAGGATCTACAACCTAAATTTCATGCAATCATAAGTAAATACAAAGGAGGGTTTAACCTAACATGTTATAAAGAAAGCAAGAACATAAATCAATCAAACAACACATAGACATATTAAATGATTAATGATAAACAATCTTATTTGATTAAAACATGGATTGGAGGTAGTTACAATAGGGTTTTGATGCCCTAAAACGACCTAAAAAGCTGCTAGAATAACTAGGGTTCATCTCCCAAAAGTTATACAAAGTTACACACTTAAAACCCTACAATCCGTTTTGTATATATAGTAAAAATTATGCGACGACGTCTCTTTGAAGTCGTGACGCCGTCGCCATGTGGATGATTCTAGATCCTCTTTAAGTCGGCCATGTCCTGACGCCGTCGCTGGATCTCTAACGCCGTCACGATGAAGATCTCGACACCATCGGTTAATGATGGCGACGCCGTCTTCGCGCGCTGTATGCACAATTCTTCAGGATTCCTTGTGTAGAGTCGTAATCTTGTCCGTTTCTTCTCCTAATGAGCCCAAGTCACGTGTATTTCCTCCAAATGCCATCCAAGTGCTAAAAACTGAAAACAAACGATTAAGCGCATAATCTGGGTATATTTGCATGATTTAGGGGGTTAAATGGCCCCGAAAAAGTGTATAAAATGACACCTCATCAAATACCCCTACACTTGGGATTTGCTTATCCTCAAGCAAATGGGTTTTTCTACCTAGACAATAGCAATATTGGAGGGCATTTAACCTACTCTTTAAAAGCAGTTTACAACACAAACTTCTAGACCTTATAATTAAAAGCACAGAAAGTATATACTAGCACCTCACATAAGTGTTTGG
>BQNB010140414.1:0-17417 GCA_026074375.1 Tanacetum coccineum | reverse complement strand
GACAAAGGGGCTAAATTGTAAATGTCTAGAAGACAAGAGCTCCATGGTCATTCATTGTAAAAGGGTATAAATACCCCTCCACATGCTAATCCCGCCACAAGGCGAACCATCGACTAATCGGCCAGAGCAAGCTTCGTGACAAGAACACCGAAGAATCCTGGGCATTATTAGAGGACCTCAACCTCTATGATAATGAAAGTTGGAATGATCCAAGAGACTTCGCTAAACCGGTCAAGGCAATCTCTTGGCCTCAAAATGTCCCGATTACATCCGACCGTCGTCTTATTGAGCTCGAAAATCAAGTCCAGCGCTTGATGGAAGCTCATCTTGCTCCAAAATCGTCTGTTCAAGTGAATAAAATCGCTTCTTCATGCGAGATTTGTAGTGGTCCCCACGACACTCAATATTGCATGGAAAATCCTGAGTAATATTTTGTTGATTATGCATCATCGCGTAACGACGAAGTGGGAGGTAAGTCGTTCACTAAAAACCAAGGACCAAAAAGCTTCAACGAAGCCACTAATGCTTGGAAGGATACACCAAACTTTAATCGAGCATGGACTCAAAACTTCACAAGCCCATAAAATGGTTCGTTTTCCACTTGCTTTTCCAATATGTCAAACGGACCCTCCAGTTATCAAACAAAACTTGAGAGGGTGCTAAATAATTTTGACTCTCATCAAGAAAAAAATATTGTCTAGCCTGGGGACCCAACTCAAGAAACAACAAGATGATGTAATCAACAAAATCAACACTTTATGGAAGGTCGTTTCGAAAAAATTTTATAGTACACCCACTCATGATATTGGAAATAATTCCATGGCTCGCGTGAATGTCGTATCTTACGACCACCTTGGGAATGGGGGACCTCTAAACAAGGGAGTTAAAAGTCCATTAAAATTACTCTCTCCAAAATACCAGTCTCAATCATCTCTAGGAGGGCAAAATAGGAACTACTCCTCCCCCACACGCGTTCACTTCGTCAATACAATCACCTTTATAATAAAAGAAGAGGAACCTAATGTAACTAAGAAAAATGATTGATATTTGCTAAATTGTATACTAATTTACCCGGGATTTTGCCTAATAAAAGCCAATTAAATGCCAAAAGAATAGAAGAATCTAGAAAAGAAAATGTGTGTCTTTATGTCCAATTGTGCCAGGGTTAAGGATTAAAAAGACAAAAAGAAGCAAAAAAAAAAAACTATCAAAAACCAACAAGAAACGGGAAAAACAAAAAAAAAATAAAGAAGAAAAAAAGACAAGGAGTCAAGAGCTACAGGAGAGTGAGAAGTCAGCCAGCAAAATCACAGGCCGGCCGGATCAGCCAACACGAGTTCAATGAAGAAATAAAGAAAGTCAAAAGTCAAATACAAGTCGTCAATCAAGGGCCCAAAGTTTGTCAACGTGTGCAAAGTTTAAGTGTTCATTAGAACGTTTTTTTAAATGATTCAAAGGACTAAGTTGCAAAAAAGAAAAGTTGATTTATTATCGGAAGAAGAAAAAGGAAGGAAAGAAGAAAGAAAGAGCAAGGGTTAAATTTGCACATCTTCAAACTTCTTTTAACACTAGAAAAGGCGGATGGAAACGCAAGGACCATTTATGTCATTACTCCAAAGTTTTAAACAAACACCCCGCCTAACTCGCAACCACCCAACAAACTTCAACAGTTTTTCCCGCCAAAAAATCAACACAACCCAAATCCTAATTTACCCTCCCCCGCTCCTTTTTAAGCCCCAATTTCGTTCATATGTTCTCCCCAATCAATAACCAACACGTGGCATCACATGATTGGCCATGACACCTCACTAAACACATCAAACGGCTACAAATTGTCTTCAAATGATCAAACGGCTGAGATTTAAAGGAAGCTCCTAGAATCCTTTCCCTCTCTTCACCCCTCCTCTATAAATAGCACCCTAGGACTTCATTTTTCTGTTGTTGTAATTTGTTTTAAAATTTCTCTTTGTATTTTCCAAATTTTTAAGCAATTTTCTTTCAATTTTAGCAAATAAGCTCACAAGCTTTTGTACTCTTCTCTTTAATCTTGTACTTTACAATTCTATCAATAACAATTTATTTACAGTGTTTTTGCTTTTGTTTTCAAAAGTTAAGTTCGAATTTTCTCATTAAGCTATTTCATAAGCTCATTTGAGCTTATTACTGTTCAATAAGCTCAAATTCATTTACAATTCTGTTTTAGTCATTCCTTTGCTCACTATAATCATTTACATCAAGGATAATGAACATTTGAATAAAATTTGAGTTCATTTTGGGAAGCAAAGAGTAAATAAGCTCAAATTTCAGCTTATTGTGATTTCTAAGGGTTAGAGGCTTGAGGAAGCCATTAGGATCACCTAGACTCTTCACTTGGATGTCTAGGTGAAGAAGACTCTTCAATATTCAGGTTACTTTCTTTTATTTTCAATTATAAGCCAATTATTTAGCTTATTTTTTTCAGCTTGGCTTATTCTGTTAAGTCCTTCATTTTAAATCATGTTCATAGGTTTACTTTACGCTAAATTATGAATGGGTTTTCGTCTATTTTAGTTTAAAATAGTAAGTTTCTCACTGTCATTTTTTCTGTCATAAGTAGTAGGTTAAGCCTTATAGAGTAACTTGCTTATTTCTCTTAATAAGCTAGTAATTTTACTTCTTAAATAGCTTCATAGTGGATCTCTCGCCAAGCAGCATACGTAAGCATAAAAGCTTTACAAAAGTTTTTGAGTCTAAAAGGTTTTTTTAGTTGCAAAATAAGCTTTGACAGCTTACATATAAAGTAGGTGTTTGGTATTAGCTTATTTTTGGATTGTTAAAGTCGATTCTTTTTTGTTCATTGAGTTTCTAAATTCGTTGTGTTAGGTTATTGAACTTAGTATATATTAATCAGCGTTTTTTTTAAAGAAGTTGAAGTTTAGTTTTATAAAAAAATAGAGTGTAAAACTCATTGCCAGCACCAGGGCACTTTTTCAAAACTGAATAGGTTTAAATTTTAAAATTCTTAAAGGGCATTCACAGTGTAAAGTTTTGCTGAGCTCATTTAGGTTCATAAGGTGATGGATTAGTTCTAAATTGAGCCTGCATTTGAGTGCATTTGAGTTCTTAGCCAACTGCACCAGCTGCAAAGTGCACCAGCAAGCACACTTCATTTTTAGCATTATTTATATCAATTTTCACTTTGAATTCTTTCTCATTTCCTTGTAGAATTTCATAAATCCTTTTACTTAAATGAAACTCACTTCTAGGTTAGTTATTTTCAAGTGAGGTTCAGCACTTAAGGTCCAAATAATAAGCATTTAGCTTAAGTGAAATAATCTCTAAAATCAGTTTCATTAAAAACATTGCATTTTTCAGCTTCATTTTCTTTCTAGTCTTGTTAAGCACTGATTAATATTAGTTTACAATCTTCTAGTATACATCTTAAGCATCAATAAGTCTCTTTTGTTTTTCAGCTTCATCAAGAAATAAGATCACAATAAGCAAAAGTCCAAAAATCTTATTAAACTAGCACTTACTGTGACAGAATCTTGTTGCTTATTTTTCAGCTTATTCTTTGGGTAAAAGTTCATATTGCTTTTATTAAAGTTGTTTAGGATTAAGCTAGGACTTCAACTGTTGTATGTTTTAGTTTTTGCTCATTCTCAATTTTTCAATAAGCTAAATAAGCCAAATTCGTAGGGTCTCTTTGGTACTTCTCTTAAAGATTAGGGTTAAACGTTTTAACTGAAGTGTAAATTTACTAAAGTTAGCCCGCCTACCCTTAACTTTCCTTTAGTTCACTTCCTACCCTGTCTTTTCTATTTTCTTTTAATTTATCCTTTTTATTTATTAATAGTATTATTCAGGAATTAGGGTAGATTTTTTAATAAATCAAATCTAGTGAAAAATAAAAAAGTAGAACTTATGGGCTTATATATTTTATAACTTTCTGCACCTTTGTAGTTTCTAAAAATCAATTTTTTATATTTTTCTCATTAAATTTGTATTTTCTAGAAATTAAAATAGATTTTAGTTAATTACTTTTTCTTAAAAAAATTCATTAAAATAATAGAAAGAAAATAGAAAAATAGTGGTTTTTTTGATGTTGTTTTTTCTTTGATTTTATATTGGTGAAGGGTGTTTTGGTTGGTTTTTGATAAATTAAATTTTTTTTCATTAATTTTCATTTTAAATCTAGTATTTTTGAAAAAATAAAAGGAAAATTTTAGTTATTAATTTTTAGAATAAGTTATTTTTGATTAATTCATTAAATCTTAGAAAATCATTTGAAAAATTCAATAATACATAAAAAATTCTCATTCTTTTTCCTATAATTATCATTTTAAATTTGTGATTTTTAGGTATAAAATTTGTTAAAAGTCGTGCCTTAGTTTTTAAATTTCAGTTTTAGCTCGGTTTATTAAGGTTTTGTGCATTTAATTTCGTTGCTATTTCATTGTTTCTTTAATTCGAGCTACTTTCCTTTGTAGTATAATCAAAACAAATCAACTATTTTTATTCATTCTAAGTCGGATCCGAAATATTCAAATTCTCAATTCACGATTTTCGTGGGACACGACCCGAGTTGTACAATACTTCCCGGATAAAAATATACGAATTGTGTTTTCTTTTGTGAGATTTTTACCTTATATTTCTCTTGGTTGAGAAGTATTTTGGAAAGAATTTCTTACGGAATTATTACTATATAAGTATATTGAATTTGTTTTACCACAACCAAATTTTGGCGCCGTTGCCGGGGAAGTCGTGAACGATTGTTGAAGAATATTCGTCGAAGTAGAGTTTCGAAGATCCTTCCATTGGAAGTTATTTTGCTATTTTTCTATAAAAATATAAAAAGTTCATTAATTCGATTCCTATCGAATTATAAAATAAATATATTAATAAACATTTGTTACTAGGAATATCCATCTCTTAACCATTCACTTAACAAAAAACAATATCGTGAGTACTGCGAGGGTACGAAGGACTTTAAGTTACAAACTTTAAGTGAGTTTAAGAGGAAAGTGATAGCTATTCTCTAGTAGTAATTGCGGCTCGAAAGCTTTTCCGCTCACTTGTGCGTATTCTTAGAGACTTATCGTGAAGCTTGTAATAATCGATTACCAAAAATATTTTTGTTTTCATTCTTATTAAAAACTAAAAAATTTTAATTCCCTCCAAAAAGAATCTTCTCAATCTCAAATTTTCTTATGTATTATTCGGAAAAGCTAAAAATATTCTTCTATTCCTCTCTTTTGTTTATATCTAATATTCTATCCTCTATAACAATTTAATCTTATTGAGCTTATATCGTTCAAAATCCCGTTATGCAATAAAGGAGTTTCAACTTGTGGAAGTTTGTACCTAAAGAATGCTTGTGCGATAGGGGAGTCTTAATGACAGATTCTTGTTCCAAACCCGACCCTTCTCGTGTTGTGCAAGATGTGGACCCCGGTTGATGGCCGAGTGGTCGTGGTGTGCATTTTACGAAGGAAATTTCGATGAAGATTGGCTTGCATATTGTGATGATAATGGAGTTTTCCAAACCTTCAAAATACTTCCGAATCCTCCGACGACAATACCAACGTTGTTAATGTTCCCTCGAGAGCAAGCGGAGTTGTTCAAGACCCCGGTGTGATTATTTCACAAGATCCTCCACAAAATCGTCATAAATTGTTGTTATGGTGCTGGATTCATTAAATGGATTTTTGTCAAAAAGCATTTGTGAATTTGTGGAAAAAGGTGGCTCATTTCGGTTACAACTGTCACCAAAAGATTCCATCATTTTGAGCCGGAACCGTGCTTAATCCGCGATTAAACGACTTTTCTCTCACATTCTTCTCGATGGTCTCCCACGTTCATGATTCACAACTATATTTTCCCCCAACAAAGTCTCTCTCTTTGATGTGTGAAACAGCTGTGGAGGGTCGCAATGAGAGAATAGTCCCAATGTCAGACCTCATGATGAACTCTAACTAAGGTATTTTTATTTCATTCTCTTCGGTTTTATACGACCCAATATCAACCCCAACGTTTTTCCGATGAAATGCTTATCAGACTCTCAGATTCGTAGCTCAATAGTATGGAAATGCCTTACATGCTCACAAACAAGGAATCTTATGAATCTATGCAAAGTCTTCTTTGATGAAAGTATGTCAATACTTCATAATGGAAAAAGAGCACTAGATTTTGCCTTGCGGAGAGGATGAGAAATTTTTAAAGATCAAGCAAGTGGTGTAAGAGGAGCAATTTCAACCGGAGAATTTGCTGCAAGAATTGTTGCAAAAGTCTTCTTAAGGATGTTACAAATCCTTAATGAAATTTCATAACCATACTTAAGCTCAGAACATTTCTATACCAAATCTGAAAGATCAAAAGAAAGAAAAATAGAGGTTATGAGTTTTATCGAGGAAATGATACAATGAAAACAATGGTCGATAGAGAGATTAAGGGAATAATAAATGATTTGGGTTATAAAAGATTTCGAGGGGAGGAGATTGATGAAGAATACGAGAGAGATTGTGAAATTAGAATTCATAAGCTTAAACAAGATTTTAATATATGGGGAAGTGAAGTTCGAAAAAAGGAGAAAGCTTACGAAGATGAAAAGTATGTTTAGCTGCTGCCTGTCGTTGTACTGCTTTCTGTTACTTGTGAGACGGATGTGACGATAATTGAGATTTTATGCTGTTCATCCGATATTACGATTCCACATCCATTTTGCAAATACGTAGAGCCTAGAGGATTCGCTCATAATGGGAGCGAGCATATTACATTACTCCGGAAAACGGAGGACAATTAGGGTTGAGACCCTTTTTTCAAAAACCCAAGTTGGTCTTTTTCGTAATGACTTTAGTTTTGGGGGAGTTGTCCAATTTGTTTCGGAATTGATGATTCATGTTATGAGGAAGTCACAAAGTAGATTGCTCATCTTGCTCCAATTTCTCCAGAAATCGTTGAAGTTTGTGTCGATGACGATGATACCGACGAAGATTGACGATTATGATGACGATTTTTATGATTGTGTTGATATTGAGGAGGACGGAGGAGAGATTGATTTCGACATTTCTAAGATCGTTGACATTTCTCTTCGGGAGAAATTAGTCGGGAAAGATATTCTTTTAATTAAAAGATTTCACACTTTTAATCTTTTTTCCTCCTATTCCGATTCATCTCCTCCTATTCGATTTCTCTATTAATTTGCCCCTCCTCTACTATCCCGTTGGTTGTTGGATCTTGATTTGCCCTTTAGAGGAGGCGCGATTTGCCTTAGTTTTTTCGGATAAACTCGATAACCGGTGGTACTCGAATTGACCGTGACTCAGGGAGGACACTACTTCTATTGATGATTTACCTTGATGAGACTCGATGATTCTTCTCCCAGTATTAGTATGAGTTCATTTTACTTTTGAGGATGAGCCCGTGATGGCTGAAGTTTAATGTTTTGATGAATTACACAAGCGAACTTTCTTACCCGGGGGTTATAGGTGGAAAATGTTGTTTTCAGATGAGAGGAGATTCCTTCTCATTTACTATTCGTACATTTTTACCATTTTTTCACCTATCTGAGGTTTTTACCTAATCTTACCTCCACGGGGAGTTGAAGATTAAAGTTTTTCATCCGGGGGATTGTTTGATTAATGAAGCTTTTTTTTAAAGACAAGAGGTTCAAAAGGATGTTAGTCTCCATCTAAAGCTCTTTTGACTCTTGATGTTTTTGACCCACCCCACCCACCCTTAATGGACTTTCATGATACCAAAGCATTTTCTGGTTCATATTTTCTCTCTTGAAAATCTTTTCTAAAAAGTCTTTTGAACCCGGACTCAAAAATGTTTTGGTATATCTTTCATCTCTAGTTTGGGGAGGTTGTCACCTTTTGGATTTTCTTCACCATTGCTATTATCCACCATAAGAAAACTAGTTTGGGGAAAGAGTCAAGGCGAAGGGTGGACTCTATATATAAACAAGCGCTTAGTGGGAGGCCAACCCCATTGCTTATCTTTTATTTTCAGTTAATTTTCTATTTTTCTTCTGCTTCCCAAGGACAAATTAATTCGGGGGCGAGTATAGCTTGTACTCGGTTAACAAAAACTAATCCGTTTTAGAGATGTTTTGAGCTAACAATGTAAAAGAAGAGAGGAATCTTGTTCTTTTTCGTCTTTGTTGGTTTGTTGTGATTTTTGTCTAGGTTTTCGGATTTTGGATGTTCATTGGTTCCATAGTGTGGAAGGCCAAAGCATTTCCCGCAATTCCATCGATGGGTCTCCAATCTTCTCATCATAATGGGGAAAGGAAAACTCTTATCTTTATCCTTGTCTTTATGATTTTAACATCTATTCTTTTTGGCAAGCCCTTAGAATTTTTGTTATAGATTCCTTTTGACCTTATTTTAAAACTTTGAGGACAAAGTTCATTTTAGTTTGGGGATGGATATCTTCAGATATTGACCTTGCATTTCACGCAATTGTTTGAATCTTTTGAATTACCTTTTTTTGAAAAAAGTGAGAAATTTTAAATTTTTTTGCTACAAGAAAAAAAAGCTCAAAGAGCTAAAAGTTTGGGAAAAAAAACACCTCTTTTTGAGTCGGTTGGTGAGAAATAGGAGTTAATTTTGACTTGACCAGGTGGGAAAAATGGCCTAGCTAGTTCTTTACTACCTTTTGTAGGGCCCAAGCTTTCACAAATCTAGTTGCTTTGGATTTTAATATTGTGTTAGAACAAGAAATGATTGTAGTTAGTTTAAATATAAGTGTATTTGTTTAAGCAAGGTTTTATATTTGAAAAACCTAAAGCTTATATGAATGGATTTGTGTCTTTATACTCCATAATCTCTTAACAACTTATCATTACGTGCTCTTTTTAATTGTAGCGCAAGTCAACAATGTCTTTAGAAAAAGTCTTACATTTTTGTAAAATAATTCATGGTAATAAGATTTTGGTTTAATCTTTATAAGTTGCTTTCCTAAAATGAAATTTTATTCCATTCATCAAAAAGATATTATAAAAAGGAATGCCAATGAAAGCATTTCTAGATGCAAACGCATTATTTTTACGTGCCAATTGAAGCATTCGAAAAAAAATAGAATAACAAAAGTATATGTTGTTTTTTAATCGTGTGGCGTATCATTGTTGAGGAGAAAGACTCGGATGGGGTCGCAACTAAGGATTAAAACTATGTACGTAGGATCAAGGTTCGTAGGCATTCATCACTAGGGAGGGCGGCCTAGGTGAAGGATTGCATAACTAAGGGACTTTGGAATCTAGGCTTGTAGGAAGAGGGTGTTGTCGTCGATAACTCACAAACGTTAGCAGCGGAGTGGGGGTTCGAACTAAGAACACCGGTTGTTGTTGCGATATCCTATTTGGGAGAAAGGCCTAAGTAGGGGTTCGAACTAAGAACAACATTCCTATTGCAAGAAAAAAATAATTATAGTAAAAAAGAATGGTTAAAAATTTCATTTTCTCAAATCAATTTATAAGTTTTGTTTCCTAATCTCTTTTAGCTTTGAGTCGAGGTTTATCTATGTTATTAACATTTAAGCTCACAAGGCTTATGTAAAGCTTAGATAGATTTCAACTATGAAGATAAATTGATCTATGGTTGAGTTAAAAAGAGTGCACACATCTTAATCATTAATTTATTCCCGGGAGTGAAATGTTACAGTACGTAAGTATAAGAGGCTTATCATTTGATTTATATTGACAATGATTTGTTTTATTATAGCTGTTTAGTCTAGTGAAAAGTCAAGAAGAATGACGAAAATTTTCCTCTTTTGTGCTCTATTAATCGGGAGTAGCCTATTTCGATGAGCCTAAAAGTTGCAAACTTGCAATGATTGCCATTAACGTGTTTCCAAGGGATTAAATGATGAGAAAAGTGAAAGTTGTTTTAAAAAGGTAATTATAAAAGGTTCTATACAAGGGCCATTTTGGGACACTTCTTAGTTGACAAAGTGTTACACTTTACTAACATTGCGTGAGGACACGGCTCAATCCTTTAGTTTGGGGGAAATTTTGATATTTGCTAATTGTATATAATTACCCGGGGGATTTTGCCTAATTAAAGCCAATTAATTGCCAAAAATAGAATTAGGAAAATGTTGCTTTTATATCAATTGTGCAGGTAAGGATTTTTAAAAGACAAAAAGAGCAAAAACGATCAAAAAACCAACAAAGAAACGCGGGAAAGAAGAAAAAGGGGAAGAGAAAAAGACAAGTGAGTCAAGAGCAAGACAAAGAAATCAGCCAGAAATCACAGCCGGACCAGCCCGACACAGTCAAAGAAAGAAACAAACAAGTCAAAGGGCCAAAGTTGTCAAGTGTGCAAAGTTTCAAGTGTTCATTAGAAGTTTAAAAGATCAAAGGACTAAAGTTGACAAAAAAGAAAGTTGATTTTTATAGAAGAAAGGAAGAAAGAAAGTAGCAAGGGTTGAATTTGCACATCTTCAAATTCTTTTAACACTAGAAAAGGCCGGATGGAACGAAAGGACATATATGTCATTACTCCAAAGTTCTTAAAACATACACCCGCCTAACTCGCAACCTAACCCAACAATCTTAAAAGTTTTTCCCGCCATAAAACAATCAACACAACCCAAATCCTAATTTACCCTCCCCCGCTCCTTTTTAAGCCCTAATTTCGTTCATATGTTCTTCCCCAATCAATAACCAACACGTGCATACATGATTGGCCATGGACACCTCACTAAAAAACTAAACACATCAAACGGCTACAAATTGTCTTCAAATGATCAAACGGCTGAGATTTAAAGGAAGCTCCTAGAATCCTTTCCCTCTCTTCACCCCTCCTCTATAAATAGCACCCTAGGACTTCATTTTTCTGTTGTTGTAATTTGTTTTAAAATTTCTCTTTGTATTTTCCAAATTTTTAAGCAATTTTCTTTCAATTTTAGCAAATAAGCTCACAAGCTTTTGTACTCTTCTCTTTAATCTTGTACTTTACAATTCTATCAATAACAATTTAGTTTACAAGTGTTTTTGACTTTTGTTTTCAAAGTTAAGTCGAATTTTCTCATTAAGCTTTCAATAAGCTCATTTGAGCTTATTACTGTTCAATAAGCTCAAATTCATTTACAATTCTGTTTTAGTCATTACTTTGCTCACTATAATCATTTACATCAAGGATAATGAACATTTGAATAAAATTTGAGTTCATTTTGGGAAGCAAAGAGTAAATAAGCTCAAATTTCAGCTTATTGTGATTTCTAAGGGTTAGAGGCTTGAGGGAAGTCCATTTAGGTTCACCTGACTCTTCATTGGATGTCTAGGTGTGAGAAGTTAGGATAGATCTTCAATATTCAGGTTACTTTCTTTTATTTTCAATTAAGCCAATTCATAGCTTATTTTTCAACTTGCTTATTTCTGTTAAGTCCTCATTTAAATCATGTTCATTAGGTTTACTTAGCTCAAATTTGAATTGTTTTCAGTCTATTTTAGTTTTAAAACTAGTAAAGTTTCACTGTCACTTTTTCTGTCATAAGTAGTAGGTTAAGCCTTATAGAGTAACTTGCTTATTTCTCTTAATAAGCTAGTAATTTTACTTCTTAAATAGCTTCATTAGGTTAAATCTAGCATAAGTAGATAAAAGCTTTACAAAGTTTTAGAGTCTAAAAGGTTTTTAGTGCAAAATAAGCTTTGACAGCTTACATAAAGTAGTGTTTGGTATTAGCTTATTTTGATTGTTAAAGTCAATTCTATTTTGTCAAAGTTTCTAAAATAGTTGAGTTAGGTTATTAAACTAGTATTAAATCAGTTTTTAAGAAGTTGAAGTTAGTTTTATAAAAAATAGAGTGTAAAACTCATTGCCAGCACCAGGGCACTTTTTCAAAACTGAATAGGTTTAAATTTTAAAATTCTTAAAGGGCATTCACAGTGTAAAGTTTTGCTGAGCTCATTTAGGTTCATAAGGTGATGGATTAGTTCTAAATTGAGCCTGCATTTGAGTGCATTTGAGTTCTTAGCCAACTACACCAGCTGCAAAGTGCACCAGCAAGCACACTTCATTTTTAGCATTCATTTTATCAATTTTCACTTTGAATTCTTTCTCATTTCCTTGTAGAATTTCATAAATCCTTTTACTTAAATGAAACTCACTCTACTAGGTTAGCTTATTTTCAAGAGTTCAGCACTTAAGGTCCAAATAATAAGCATTTAGCTTAAGTGAAATAAGCTCTAAAATCAGTTTCATTAAACTTTGCATTTTTCAGCTTCATTTTCTTTCTAGTTTTGTTAAGCACTGATTAATATTAGTTTAGAATCTTCTAGTATACATCTTAAGCATCAATAAGTCTCTTTTGTTTTTCAGCTTCATCAAGAAATAAGATCACAATAAGCAAAAGTCCAAAAATCTTATTAAACTAGCACTTACTGTGACAGAATCTTGTTGCTTATTTTTCAGCTTATTCTTTGGGTAAAAGTTCATATTGCTTTTATTAAAGTTGTTAGGATTAAGCTAGACTACAACTTTGTAGTTTTAAGTTTTTGCTCATTCTCAATTTTTCAATAAGCTAAATAAGCCAAATTCGTAGGGTCTCTTTGGTACTTCTCTTAAAGATTAGGGTTAAACGTTTTAACTGAAGTGTAAATTTACTAAAGTTAGCCCGCCTACCCTTAACTTTCCTTTAGTTCACTTCCTACCCTGTCTTTTCTATTTTCTTTTAATTTTCCTTTTTATTATTAATAGTATTATTAGTAATTAGGGTAGATTTTTAATAAATCCAATTAGTTGGATAAAAAATAAAAGTAGATATTAGGGATTTTATTTTTTTTTTAACTTTCTGCACTTTGTTAGTTTCTAAAAATCAATTTTTTTATTTTTTCATTAAATTGTTATTTCTAGAAAATTAAATAGATGTTTAGTTAATTACTTTTTCTTAAAAAATCATAACTATCAAAATAGAAAATAGTTGAAAAATTTAAAAATTCTTTTTGCTTTATTTTCATTTTAAATCTAGATTTTTGAAATATAAAGAAAAATTTTAGTATTAATTTTTAGAGAAAAAGTTATTTTTGATTAAATTCATTAAATTCTTAGTAAGAATCATAAAAAATCATAATACTTAAAAAATTTCTAATTCTTTTTCCTAAAATTTTCATTTTAACTTTTTTGTGATTTTTATGTATAAAATTTGTTAAAGTCGTGCCTCTTAGTTTTTAAATTTCGTTTTAGCTCGGTTTATTTTAGGGATTTGTGCATTTAAAATTTCGCGCTATTTCATTGTTTCTTTAATTCTTGCTATTAAATTTTTAGTATAATCAACAATTCAAATATCTTTTATCATTCTAAGCTCGAATCCGAATATTCCAAATTCTCAATTCACGATTTCGTTGGGATACGACCCGAGTTGTACAATACTTCCCGGATAAAAATATACGAATTGTGTTTTCTTTTGTGAGATTTTTACCTTATATTTCTCTTGGTTGAGAAGTATTTTGGAAAGAATTTCTTACGGAATTATTACTATATAAGTATATTGAATTTGTTTTACCACAACCAATGATCATAGCACAATTGAGATGAAAAAAAAGTAGGAGAAAGCAAATCACAAGACATAAAATGGGATGATCCATATGATAGGGCGTGTGGTGAAAAGGAGGAAGTAGATGAAGTGGATGAGGAAAGTGATGAGTCGGAAGAAGAAGTAGAAGAAGTAGAAGAGGTAGAAGAGGACGACCTAAAATATTTTGACATCTTCCCCACCATAGAAGAGTTAGGTTATCACGAATGGCTTTTGAAAAACCCTTGACCCCCTTGGGTTAATGCTAAGGTAAAAACAGAAAATCTGATGCATGATTGGGTAATTTCTCAAGGAACATGCTTATATTGATTTAGATTCAACAATGAATGTACAGTTTAAGCTTAATTATTACTGGATCATGAGTGAAGCTTTAAAGTCAAGAAGCAAACCGTTAAATCCTGAGAAAATTAGCAATTTTGTAGGGAGAGTTAAATATGATGATTTAAGCAAGGGAAAATTTGTTGTACAGCGCAACTATGACGTTTTCTAAAAGGCTTTTTAAAGACAGATTTGCATTAGCACATGTTAGCTAGCTATATCAATTTTTGTATGCACAAGACTACTATCGGCATCACGAATAAACTATTCTTGCCTAACGAATTTTCATGTTTAAAACGCCGATTTTGTGATTATACCAAATGGCCATCCTATCCAAATCCACAGGAATGCCTCTCCTAAATAGTCTCATTTCCTATCCAACTTAAACTGGTGATTAGCCTCTGGTTTAGTCAGTGATAAACCAATTAAGGAGATGGAAGAATACAAGTATGAGGATTCTGCGATAGGCCCATAATAGTACAGTAATCAACTCTTTAATCTAAAAAATACAGTACTTGGCGCTGTTTTTGAAGCAAGCGAAATATTAAAAGTTCAGTAAGAGCTTCCTTATGTTATGGCAATAATGTTTTTATTATTTCATCTATTAACAAGAAATAATTATCTTTTCATTTATTCATTCATTTTCAACAAAGCATGAATGCAATAGAATAACAAAAAATGGTTGCAAACCATTGATAACTCATCTCATGACTATTAACTACAAAAAAATCATAGTATAGTATATTATAACTCTTATACATTTAGTGTGTTGTACCCTGTCTCACAACCTATTTTTTAATATTAAAATATTATTATGAACAGTAACATAATAAAAATATATTACGGTATTTGTTGTTTAGGAGACACGTACCTACATACGTGTTCTTTCTTGGACTATGCCGACACCCGAGAAGACTAATTAGAGATTTGCTAAGTGAACGAGCCTGACAATAACAAAGAAAAACACACACACTCATACACGGTTTAACCAGATCTATTAACATAAACCTCACAGCACCGTATGATTCATGAAACCCAAAAGTCAAAACATAAAAATAGCAGCAACGGTTGATTTCTAGCAGCGGAATCAAAATCTACATGAATATTAGCAATCTCGGGTATGATGTTAAAACTAATATCGAAAATCATTTTTTTAGCAATTTTATTGTAGCTTTAATATTGGAGGTTTTCATAATCTGAATTTTGTTTTTTTATTAATATTTTTTGCAGGAGGATGAGGAATGGGGATTAGGGTTACTTTAATACCTCATTTTTGCATTAAGCCACCGGTAAGATTTCAATTTTAGATGTTTTTTTTGTAAGATTTAGATTTTCGATTACAGCTTTGTGTTAGCGGTGATGTGATTTTGTTATTTTTATGGTTTATGATATGTTTTTTTGTTAAAGGTGAATTTTTATATGTTATTTGTGTTTGGTAAATTTGGTGCTTAATTATGATTTATATGTTGAACTGAACTAGGGATAATGGTTGAAAGAGTGAGTTAGGGTTTTAATCAAGGGGAAGAGGAAGGAAAATGGTGGGTCGGGCATTACTCTTATGTGATTCTTTGTGGATGTTTGGTTAGATATAAGCACATTGGGTTTTAAAATAAGCTCACGTGGTTTTAAAATAAGCAAAAATAAACAGCCCCTTTAGTTGATTTCTGTGTTTTATGTTTTTTTGTATGTTTAGTTTGATGGTGGATGGATGAAATGTTTTGTTTTTGGGTTTGCAGAATGTTTTTCCCAATTTGTACTTGGTTAGGATGTCGGCTGCTTCCTATCGAATTTAAACGGACTACTCTTATTACTACTATGGTATGGTATGCCCCCCAGTTTTCCTTTTAATTTGAATAACGGGTTACAATAACTGTATTTCTTCGGTTCTTCCTATGCAGGCAAAATGGGTCTTAGTGACCCCGGAGATGCTGTGATTGGTACTTTTGTGGGTAATTATCCTCAGTCTCTTTTCTTGAACATAAAGAATAGGTGTCATATGAAAAGAAACAGATTTGGGTGTCAAAAATTGTAGTGCAATATACTGGATATGTTACTCTTCTATTGGTGTAGCTCCATTTCTTTTACATGTGTGCTATATTTAGTTTAAATCTTAACAGACTTCGTTCACTCGAGCCTAGAGAACATAGCAACTGTCATACACGACAAATTTTTTTAATAACTTGAAGCATCAATAGAGTTTTGAAATTATATTTAACACGAGAACTGATGAAGATCTATTTAAAGTTGCAGCGATGAAGTTGTTCAGTCAGCGACAACTTAAGAGGAAGCCTATGAGAGAGCTGCACGAACCGCCGAGTCGGTGCCAACTTCCGCAGCAGGTAATGGTGGTCATAGCTGGCACTTTTTTTCCCATATAGGGTGAAACTTGAAAGTCACAGACTCATGGCTGCATCAACAGTTGAAACTTGAAAGTCATAGTTCATGGCTGCATCAACGATAGCAACTGGTACGTTTTCGGCTTAGGTTGTAATATAAGCACATAAAAAAACTATTAAAGTTTTCGGCTCCATTTCATTTAAAGATGCAATCACAAACTTTTATTGAAATTTCAACCTTTGCTCGGCCCTTTTTTTGTAACTTAAGCCGAGGCTGCATTGTGCAAATGGAACTGATGAAAAAAACTGAAGATTCTTAGGTTTATATACGAGTATAGTAACTCCCAATACCGTCTTCCACGGGTTATGAGTCCCAATACCGTCTTCCACAGTGTATGGGGGAGGTTGAGATGTAGACAGCCCTACCCCTACCAATGGTAGAGAGGCTGCTTTCGGTTCTACCAAAGGTAGAAAAGGACCTCCGGCCTTGATGGGGGTGAGGATCGAACCCTTGACCTCTCTCTCAAGAGGCAAGGGTGTTAACCACTTGATCCAACCCTACTCTTAATATACGAGTATGTTGTATTTAAATACTAAACAGACTCGACGGCTCGAAAACATATGTTTTGGAAAAAAAAATTAGTCCATAACTTGAATGACTGTATTGCGTAACCAACATTCACAATATTACTTCCATGAAGCCATTAAAAAAATCCAGAATGGTGAAAGTAAAAACCTATTGGTATTTGACCTGCCTGCACCGGTTATTAAAAATTGAACTAAACTTTTTGTGACAGTTGAACCAATGAATATACAAAGAACCCTTTAATCCTTTTAAACAAATAGTAGTTAACTACAGATTCTAAATGTCATGCTACTTTTGCAGCATTATGATACGAACCAAATCGATTAAAGAGATAAAAGAACAAATAAACAAGATAAATGGTCTATTTTGATGAGATAAACCAACCCCCCAATGGTTTATATTAGTGAGATAAACTGACTCCCCAATTGATTAGCAAATCAATATTCTTTATCATTCAACATAATAACAATACAATCCTAATGGCCTATTTGTTGCACAGGTTGGTATTGAAGCCAATTCTTGTTGATGATGCGTTTGTAATTCACCATAATGTAAACCAATGTAACAGTGTTTAGAAATGTAAGATAGTAAACAATGAAACTTTTATTCAGTGAAAATGGATTAAATGTTTACAGACTCTATGACTCCTATATATACTA
>BQNB010140413.1:2536-13861 GCA_026074375.1 Tanacetum coccineum | reverse complement strand
TTCGATGTTAGAAATAAGAAGATTGACATTCAATAATTTTTCACGAAGGATATCGTCTTTGATTGTTAGAAGAATATCAGTACCAATCCCTCCAACTTTCAGGATAACACTCTCCACCACCTCTAAGCTGACGATCTCAACATCAGGAGATGATGCATTGACATAATCGATATCCTCACAGTAAGGATAATGGTCATCACTCAAAGTAGAATCATTTTTAGAATCGACGATAGTTTTAGAGTGTTCTTTGAAAGCCTTAAGAGGGGTAGGGTTATCACAAAGAGGCACATCACAACCACCGTCAGAAATACCCTCAGACTCACTTGGGATCAAGACAACCTCCTCAACACTAGACTTTATTACTTCGTCTGATTCTGTTGCTAGAATAGTGTCAAGATGCTCATCATTCATTATGAGAGAGTCAACGGGCTCTTCGGTTGATAAAACGGGTGTGATTGCAATGGTGTAGTCTTCGTCATCATCATAGCAAATGGGAATCTTCCAATATCAATCTCTAGCCGCTTGATCTTCCGCAATTCGCTTTTCTTCTTCCTTCTTTTGAATAATTTGACCAACCATATCACATATGGATGTCATTTACTCCATAAGCTTGTTTTGAGAATTAAGAAACTCATTTTGAGCATTGAAGATTGGATGATTGACAGTATATTGCGGGGGTTGATTGATGGTATATTGCGGGGGTTTGAAATTGGTCAAAACCAAAAGAATTTGGATCATAGTAAGAATTTTGCTCATGATAATAGTCTTCATTCATTGGTTGACATTGGTAAGTTTCATGAGGTCCCCCGTAATTTTCACAACAAGGATATTGTTGTTGAAAATTTTGAAAATTTTATGGAGGGTGGTTTGCAAAACTTGGAGAATCGTTAGAAGAGTACGGAGTTGAAAAAGTGATTGGTGTCCCATTTCCAACAGTACAATAAAAACAAACTCCATCATATTCATTACAACCACATTGTTGGCACGTACTAAAAAGACATTGTTGTTGCAAACTTTTTAAAATTTGTAGGATCTCATTAAGGTTTTGATTGTAGCATGGTTCCGAATTAGAGATAATTGGAATTTGCGGTGGACAATTGTAACCATAATGAGCACCTTTCCCACAAGACTTACAAGTACATCGTTGACAAAAGATATCGTCTAACGAATCACCACACTCGTAACAATAATTGTGGTCAATATGTGGAGGACTTTGTGAGGAATTTTTACCTGGGTCCTGTTTGACAACGAATGGCTCTTGGGGTGCACTAACAACGTTAGTATCGTCATTGGATGACTCGGAAGTGTTTAGAGTTTCGTTTTTATCATGAATTGTAAACCAATCTTCATTCAAACACTTTCGCACAAAAGCACAAGGTCGACAATATAGACCATCAACCGGGTCTCCACAAGTTGCACAACTAAGAGGGGGTCGTTGAGACGAGTCGGGTGTTTTATTAAGATCACAAATGATCTTGTCTACGAGACCCCCTTTAGAACAACAATAGTCTGTAGTGTACAAAGCTCCACAAGACGAGCATTCTTTAATCGCGTAAAGGGGATTTAAACGATAGTCGAATGACGCCATAAGAATTAAAAATAGAGGGCTAAGAAAAAGAATTAAATGACAAAGAGGTTAAAGGAGATTATTTTTGGATTTTTGAGTTTTTTTAAACATCATATTTTATTAAAGGACAAAAATGAGATAAGACAACTTAAACCAATTAATCAATAAGCTTCTCGGTAACTCTTTAAAGAGAAAAACGCACAAAGAAGCGGAGGAGTAGGAAAGCGCGAAGCTATGTAAAAGGATTTTCTCCTTTAGGGGAGCGGGAGATCTCTATATCTCTGGACACAAAAGACACACAATCACCAATATATGTGGAGTGAACTAATTTGTTTTATCACACACACACACATGATTCAATTTTTGGGGGGGTCACCGTGTTGTGATGTTTCACAAATTACCATTCCCTATGTGTGTGAAAACTAGTAACTCACCCACCAAAGACCATCATACACACTCCACGGGGGAAAAAAATGGCACAATATAAGAAATAATATAAACAAACCTCACCTCAGTAGTTAAACCCAAATAAAGACAAAAAAAATAATAAAAGCATAAGCAAAAAAAATAGGGTAAGGGTAGGGGGGAACATGTAGGGTTCTGTATGAATGATACCTATCCCGCACTAACAACCCCACGATCATCAATGGATATATTTACTCATACGTAGAGTACGCCACTACTTCCCGCCCCAAAATCTACAATCTCGAACGCCTATAAGAGATACATCCAAACACCTCCAACACATTGACTCATGTAATAATCCTCGCGAGTGACACAAAAGGTAAGTTTTTGATCTTTTGTTCGGTAACTTATTAAGATAATGCTTCAGTGGAAAGCATTATATTGATGATGAATTGTTTATCTTTATTTAGGACAATGTTTTTTTTTTGATTTTTCTTGTTTTTATATACTAATAAAAGAAAATGAAAAATATTTTTGTATTTTTGTATTTTTATATTTTTATAAAGAGAATAACTCACAAGGAATGGCGTCCCAAGACACAACCAAAACTTTCAACTCGATAATCGTCTCACGGCCTCCCCGTCGGCGCCGCCAAAAATTGACCTGTAGCAATTTATACTATATATATAATATAATATAGGTGAAAATAAACAAATCACTTTTAAAATCCAAAAAGCACACATATCTAAGTATAAATTCACCAATAAAAATATATATAGTCCGGAAAAATCGATTTCCTCGCTCGTTTATCCCCACAAAATTAAAACCGACCGGTCGTTATGTCCCTAACGAGGAGCCTAAATTTGCAAAATCGAGAATCGGTTTTGGGAATTATGCTTAAATAATCAAAGATTTGATTTGGTAATCTATTTCTACAAATAAAATGCAAAAACAAGTAAAAGAAACCCTAAAACGAAAGCAATTTAAGTTAAAACCTAAAACCGAACGTAAAAACGCGACTTAAAAACCTAAATTATCAAATTTAATCCTAAATTGATTATCTCACTTTAATTAAACCCTAAAGTGACTAAAATGCAAGAACCAAGAAATACTAGACCAACAACGAAAGTGATTTAAGTTAAAAAACAAGAAAACGAGAACGAGAATCCAATCCCGTTCTTTGAAAAACAAATTGTAAAATATTAACTCTACGAATGAGCAAAAATTATTTTTCCTAAGTCCTAAATGATAAATGAAAATTAAAAAAAAAGAATTATATTTTTTTGACTTTTATTTTATTTAATATGAATTAATTACTGTTTTAATGAAAATAAATTATAAAAAATATCAGACTAATTTATAAAAATCTGAAAAAAATACAGAAAATACTTTGACTTATGCTGATTCTAGGAAAAATACAAAGGGTTGCCAGCTTATTGAAATAAGCTGGAAATAAGCCCTAAAGAGCTGAAAGGCTTATTGGGCTAAAAGCCCTTAAAAATTAATATATTGCAAAAGAGTTAACCAAAAAGAAGATGGCCCTACTGGTGCCAATGGTTAGTGTGTGTGACTTGTGGGACGACTGTGTGCAAAAGGGGAGGTCATGGGTTCGAACCCCATGCCTCTCCCTTTTTTAAAAACATTTTTTTTCAATTTTCTTTTTACAAACTTATAAAAGAGACAAAAATAAGCAACTTTATAAATAACAACTTTAGCTAAAAACTTATAAATAAGCTGGAAAAAGCAAATAAAAGCTGACATAATAGTTTTTTTTAACACTAAGGCATAATGGCTAAACTGTTGGGCAATTTAGGCTAAATAAGCAAAGGCAATGACAAATAAAACTAGACAAATACACACCTACCCTAATATGGCTCTAGGAACAAAAAGAAGCAAACACATTATCCATAACTGAGGAAAATCGACGGGGGGGGGGGATAAGATTTTAGCATGAGCAGAAACTAGGTCATCGAGAACACCTGATAGGGGGTGGGCAGAGTGGGGGGGGGGGCGGGGCCTTTAAGGCTAAATTTTAAAGGGCTTAAAGGATCCTTATAGCTTTAAGAACTAAAAACAAATAAACCTGATACTATAAGCTACAATAAGCAACAAAGAAAAAGGAGTTTGAAACAAAAATAAGCTAAGAAAAAGCTTATGAAAAAGACTACTTGAACACCAGCATATGCTGAAGACTACTTATGAACTCAACAACGCTGAGTTATCATTTTCTTAAAAACTAAATCTGGCAAAGTGCACGGCCTACAAATAAGCTATAAAATAAACTTTAAAGACAGGGATAAGCTAATACAGAATGACTATGACAACTAATGAGCTTAAGTTTAAAAATTTAGACTCTAAAAACAATTTTAAGTAAACTAAATTTTGAAAATAAAAAAAATGCTTTTAACTTTGAAAACCGACTTGAAAGGTTCTTTTTTTTTTTACTAAACAAAAGTGAACCATATGGACACTTACACTACTGCATTAGACACTAAAAAGGAACTCTAAAACAACCCTTAAAAACTGATTTGAAAGCCTTAATCAAATAAGCTATGTGAAAACTGATTTGGCACATTAGTTTTAAAGAGACTTATAGAAAAAAAACTTAAAAACTAGCATTTAAAACTTAAAACCTTGAAAATAGCTTAAAAACAACTTAAGAAATGCTTGTATAAGTTGGCCAAGTGACCCAATGGTTTTTAAACCAGTTTTTGACCCACTTTCAACACTGTCCCAAACACCCCTTTAAGTTTGAAAAGTCCTTTTTTAAACTGATAAAGGGTAAGTTAAGCAAAAGGTTTTGAAAACAGATCTTCACCAAGCAAAGTTAAGCACAAATAAGCAGTTTCCAAACAAAAATAAGCACTAAATTAAGCAAACTAATATAAGCAGAATTAAGAGCAATTTAAGACAGATTTAAGGTAAAACATGCACAAATGACAAACAGGCACTAAACCAAGACAAGTAAGCATAAAAACAACATTAATAAGCAAGATAAGCAGGAAATAAGCAGGAATAAGCACAAAATAAGCTGATGAACAGTAGTATGCAAGAAAATTGAAAATGATGACTTACAAACGTCCAAGCTTTTGAGAATGAATAAAACACTACCAAACCTTTATCTTAACACCTCCCATGAGGTTCTAACCCATGGCCTTCCATTGCATACCATGCTCCATTGAATCTTGAACAAATATCTTAATAAATAAAACAATAACTTTTAAAAACTTTGGTAAAAGCTTTTATGAATAAAACAGCTAGTATAAGCTTAAAGGGGCTTATGTAAATGACTTGTAAACAGGAAATCACTTGAGTGCAATAAGCTTAAAAGGACAGAATTTGAAATAACTTGTAAACTTGAAATTTTGCATTAACTTTTAAACGATGATTACAAAGCTTGAATTTAAATGACAATATTTAAAAGACTTAAAACATAAATTTAAAACATTGAAAAGTAAATTTTTAAAACTAAAAACTACACGCGCTCTCTCTTTCTTCTGTCTTCTATAGGCAGTTTTGTCCATTCAAGCTTTGTGTTAGGTTAATTTCTGTTGTGAGACTTCATAAGCTCAATCTTGACCCTCCAATATTCTTGCTGCCCAAGATAATTAATCCTAACCTTTGATCAATGTCCTTGTGCTCTTGTCCAATAGGGAGTTTTAGGATTGCTATGGTGGATGTGAGCCTATGTAGGGGTGGGGATGGCTAGGTTTGTCATGGGGGTGAAGTGGGGTAACAATTTTTGGAGTGGTGTTGCAGGGTGCAGAGGGAAAAACGATATTGCTATAGTGTCAAGGTTGGTTTTGGCGGGTAATTGAGTTTTTTTGATATTAGAGGGTAAAGTTTGGTGTGTTTGGCAATGTTAGTCCCTCAGTTTGTATAAGTTGTTTACATGGGAAGTCCTTTGTGGTGTTATAATTTTATGGGTTGGCAAGTTTGGTCCTTGAGGGAGTAAAGTATGGTTACACACACAGTCCCTCAAGGACTATAACAATGAGTTTAGAAGTTAAAAGGTTTGATGGCCGAAAAACGGTTGTTAACTGATGGATGGGACTTATATAATTTTTTTGGCCGTTTATATTTAATAAAGGGGGAAAAAATTTTTTTTATTTGGGCTATATGTTCTCATAATGTTTAAATGGGTTGACCCGACCCATTAAATGGGTACGGGTGGGCCCATTTAACATTTCTTTGGTTTAGCTTCGGTTTTGACTGTTGACTTTGACTTTTTGGCTTTTTCACGCTCTTTCCGTTCTCGTGCTCGGATTTATCGTTTTTGGCTTCATTTTCGTTCTTCTCTTAAATATCCGTTACCTGCATAATACAAATGCAAAACATACAAATACAATGTATTTTCGGTACGTTTTTTGTCGTTTAAGTCCGTTTTTAATGGTCAAAGGTATGTGTAATTAAACACATACCAGTACTGCTCAAAGATTTCAAACAAAATATGCTAAGTGTTTACTAGTGCTAGTACACAGTTAGTACTACTAGTGAATATTAGTGTTGCTGATGAACTTCAAAGAAAATATGCCAAAGTAGTTACTAACTCGCTATACAAAGTTAAGACTGCTCACCCTGAAGTAATGTCGCTAAAGTGAAAATATAACTTGAAGTACTACTGCTAGTTAAATAACAAGTTAATGCATGCTAGTTTAGTACTGAGCTTATATGATATGTATTAGTTGTTTATAGAAAAGATTTTGGATACTTAGGAAAGTATTATAAGCCGACTAGGACTCTTTGTGTATAAAAGAAGGTCCTAGGGCATAGAGTTTGATGTACCAAAAACCAAAAATCAATCTTAGACGTATAATTCATAGCTTTAAAGATACTTTGTAACCCTAATACTGTTGAGAGTATTCGAATATTTACATTAATAAGGTATTGGAGCTTTTTGTATGAATTGTTTTGTTCATAGAATTACTGTTTCATCTAACAATTTTCACATTTTAATATTAAATTAGATTTCGATATAAATCTTTCATACATTATGAGGTAATGTGTTATTTATACATATTTTTACCATAAAAACAACCCAAAAAGACCAAAAACATAGAAAAATGCAATGTATAATGTTGTTTTATGTTTGTGTATGTACAGGTACCGGATATCAAGAAAAGGACAAAATAAAGACAAAACCGGGCACGGGATTGGAAATAGCACGAAAAACTGAAGCCGAAGGCGTATTTGAGCTTAATGGGCCAACCCGTACCCATTTTATTGGGCCGAGTCAGCCCAATAACTCTTATACTATAAACTTTATAAGCCTAAACCCATTTATATGTCATAAGCCCAAAGTCCTTTTACTTATTAACCCTAACCGACCCAACTAAATTTCCAAGCCCAACACACTCTTATTAAACCCAAGTCAACCCCCCTTTTACCCGGGTCAATGATTAAAACATATAAACAGGGTCAACACAGTCAAAATCATAGAGTAACACTATACATCTCCCACCTCTCTTTCCTCCATTTTTTTACTTTTACCCAAGCAGGTAAACACGTTATCCACACACCTTGCCTACTCCTATTCTTCTAGAAGACCCTAAACACGTCTGCCACTTATCAAGCTGGGCAATCCACAAACCCCTATTTGGGTGAGATCGTGTAACATTGATCCAATGCCAAGATTTGATATATTAGAAGCAGTTATGAGCGGAGGGTCGAGATTAGAGGATTGAGGAGCGTCCTTGGATCTAGAATCATCCTCTGAAGGCTATATAAAGAAGCCTCATCACACAGAGTTCAACATCTAGGAGTAGGAGTAGAAGTAGTATATATTAGCTTTTAGCTTATTTTTAGCTTATTGTTATTTATTTTATGTAATTTCTTTTTCAGCAATGTAATCTCCTTTTTCATTTAATAAAATTCTGTTTGTTCTTAAACTTTCCTTTTTCATATGTGCAAAAGTGATTTCCATAAGTTACTAATAAGCTGTTAAGCTAGTGTTAAGCTACATTGCTACCTCAAAAGTTCATTAGCTCAAATAAGCTTATCTAAGCTTGTTTGAGCTTGGTTATTCAAATTACAAAAGATATTGGTTAAGGATATTGGATTTTAAGCTCAATTTGGATGATAATCTAAATATGGAAGAGCTTATGGGTATTTAGTAGTGCTTATTAATAAGCTGGGTAGGTTAGAGCTTAATAGGATTTTAATACTCCTGTTTTGAGCAAGGAGTTAAGGTATTTCTTTTCAAAATCAAAATTGCTTATTATTCATCTTTTGCTTATTGATCTGTTTGCTTATTCTGTTTTATTATCATGCTCCTTGTTGTTATTTCAGTTGTTAATTGCTTATTTTGTTCAAATCTTAGTGTAGATCTCTTTTTACATGTTTCTGTTATTAAACCGCCTTGAATCTGCTTGTAAATTTAGATGCTAATTAAGTGCTTAATCATTTCATGAATGTGTTTATTTGTCTTTTATGCACTTAGATTTTCAACTGTTTCCATAAAACATAGCAGTTTAAAATTTGTTTTGCCTTTTAAATGGATTTTTATGTTCTAAAGGAGTGTTTGGCACATGATTCAAAATGGGTCAAACTAGGCTGTTAATTGTTCTTGTTTTTTAAATTTTTCTTTCAACAAGCATTATTTGAGTCTTAGAGTTAGTTAATTCAGCTTTTGAAGTCAAATACTTAAATTTTAGGTTTGTTGCAATCATAATTTGAACTTGTGAGTCTTAGGGTTGTCATATCAACATTATTTGGTTTGCTCTTGCTTATTTGCTTGTTAGTTCCTTTTTTCACACTAGATTAAGTCTACAAATGCAGTAGAAAAGGTATGGATCTAGTTGTGCATTTGTAACTTTGTTATTAAAACAAGTTATGTCATAAGTGTGTCCAAAAATTTCTAATAAAGCTAGTTTTTGTTAAGCAAGCTTAGATAAGATAGAATAAGTGTTTAAGTCTGATTTTGGTTTTATAGGCTCTTAGGACATTGATTTTAATCTGTT
This sequence comes from Tanacetum coccineum, assembly GCA_026074375.1. NCBI lineage: Eukaryota > Viridiplantae > Streptophyta > Magnoliopsida > Asterales > Asteraceae > Tanacetum > Tanacetum coccineum. Next base: position 4,930 of record BQNB010140413.1, on the reverse strand, counting down.
TTAGCTTATTTCCTCTTTTAGTCTTCATTAGATAGCTTAAATTTAGGTCTGCAAAATCTTATTTGTCTTTTAAGAGAAAACAAAAAATAGAATAAAATGAATAAACAGCTTTTTCAATAGATTTTTCTTTGCTTATTTAGATTTCAAAATGCTTTTTGATTAATGATTTAGATAGTTTTAAGTATAGGCTTTTAGGTTTTTCAAGTCATATAGCCATAAGGATCTAACTAGTTGCTTAAAATTAAGCTCAAAGTTGAGCATTTTTCATTTTAGACTGCTTTAGCCTTTCAGCTATTAAGAAGCTTTTAAAGCTGCATTTTTGCTCTTTTGAATTATTTCATTTGCATATTAGGTGTTTTTTAGTTGTTTTTAGTTTTTAGCTTAATAAGTTCTTTAGTGCTGTATTTGAAGCCTTTAAAGGTCTCAGTTTAGCTTATTGAGTGTGTAAGTGTAAAAGGCCATTCTGTCAGTTTTAGCTATGTTAGATTTAAGCTTTTAAGAGCTTGTTAGCTTAGCTTATTGGTTAATTTCTAGTCATTTTAGGTTTAGCTCTTAGTTTGTTTGCTTTTTACAATAGATTTTTAAGTTTTAAATCCAAAAATCAGCCATTTAGTTTTGTTAAGCTTTTCTGTCATCTTTTTGTGCTTATTACGTGCTTATAATTAAGATTCAAAAAAAGTCATAGTTATAAAATTCACTTATTTTCATTAGTTTTATAAGCTTGTGCAAATTTTTTTGAAAACAAAGTGTTTCCAAAAAGTAAAGCCATGGGGGTCGACCCATGACTATATCCCTTTGCACACACAATCTCCACGACAACACACGCACTACCAACTCTGCCCTTAGGGTCTTATTATGTTATTCTTACCCACTCATTAATCTTTTAAGCCTTATTTCTTTTTTTAAGCTTTCAGCCTTTAAAAGCTTGCAGCTTATTCATTAAGCAAATTTTTAAGTCAGCATTTTTAATAGATTCTTTATTCTCCTAAGTACTTTTCATAAATTTTTCAGAAATTTTCAGATTAGTTTACTATTTTTATTTAATTTTCTAGATTTAATTAGTTTTTAATTCATAATAAATAAAATAAAAAGCAAAAAAAAATTTAATTCTTTTTCTAAAAATTTTCTTTTGTCATTTAAGATTTATAAAAATTAAATTTGCGTTCGTAGGGCTTTAATTAGATGTAGTTGCTTAAATGTCGCGTGTCTTTAATTCCTGTTTACATTTCTTACGTTAGATTTTAGATACTTAGGAAAGTATTATAAGCCGACTAGGACTCCTTGGTGTATAAAAGGAGGTCCTAGGGCATAGAGTTTGACGTACCAAAACCAAAATCAGCACTAGTACCTGTACCAGAACCAAAACCAAAAATCAATCTTAGTCGTATAATTCTTAGATTCAAGGTCTTTGTAACCCTAATACTTTGAGAGTATTCGTATTATTATCATTAATAATATTGGAGCTTATTTGTTGAATTGTATGTTCATTGAATTACAGTTTCATTAATAATTCTTCTTAATATTAAAGATTAGATTCCACATAATCTTTAATACATTCAAACAAAGTTTCTACTATAGTTGTGTTAGATTTATCTAATATAACTAAATCTTAAACAAGCTTAAGGAATTCGATCTATTGAAGTGGGATCAACAAGTGGTATCAGAGCTTCTTAAGAAGCTGTGAATAAGAAGAACCTGTTCTTGCTAAAAGATATGGATCAAGATTCTGCACAAATGGTGGTTGCATCCAAAGTTCCCATGCTCAAACCTGGTGAGTATGAGATATGGAGGATGAGGATTGAACAATATATCCAGATGATAGACTATGCACTGTGGGAAGTCATAGAGAATGATGCAACCCTGCCAAAAACAAAAATTGTGGAAGGAGTTATGACAGAGATGCCTATTACAACTGCTGAAAAAATGGCTTAGAGAAGATTATAGGTGAAAGCTAGAAGTACTTTAATGATGGGCATTCCAAATGAACATCAGTTAAAGTTTAACTCTATAAAGGATGCTAAGAAGTTGCTGGGAGATGTTGAAAAGAGATTTGGTGGGAATGCGACTACAAGAAAGACTCAAAGGAATCTCTTAAAGCAGCAATATGAAAACTTCACTGCTCCAAGCTCAGAGATGCTTGATTAAACTTTTGATAGGATTCAAAAGCTTGTGAGTCAGTTGGAGCTTTTAGATGAAAAGCTTTCACAAGAAGATGTTAATCAAAAGTTATTAAGAAGTTTGTCACCTGAGTGGAACACACATGCTGTTGTGTGGAGGAATAAAGCTGATTTGGATACAATGAGCATGGATGATCTCTACAACAACCTCAAGGTGTATGAACCAGAAGTTAAAGGGATGTCTAGCTCAAGTTCAAGCACACAGAACATGGCTTTT
>BQNB010140412.1:0-17418 GCA_026074375.1 Tanacetum coccineum | reverse complement strand
ATACACTTTACGTATCCGATAAAAATAAAATGAACAAGGATCATAATTATTCTCAAAATAATTATTTAATACTTGATTGATGTAAACGCTTAATTGTTTGATGCCCGTTTACATTGAACGCTAATTTTTAGCTTACGTGATTTTACTTAATACATGAAATTACAAGCAAACGCGTACGACACTAAAAATAAATAGTAGATTTATCGACGTCGTCAATGACTTGAAAACACAAGGTGTTATATTCGACACCCTACTCACCACAAATCTACCACCGACCGGGTACACTGCCCGTTAAAGTGTTGTTTTTGGTTAAGTCGGCAAAATATAAATTTAAAACTTGAACTATCATAAATAAACACCACACAATGACACATCAAGTTTTTGGCGCCGCTGCCGGGGAGTGAAAATTAATCTTGATTTTTATTTTATGTTTTGGTTTTTAACATTAGATTAGATCTAACCCTTAGGAGTAGTGTTAATTAGATTAGTGTAATTTAGAATAGTTTATATTCCTGCTTGTTTATTCTGTTTGTGTTATACGGCGTATTCAGTTCACTGAATACGACGTATTGGTTATTTAATAGTTTTTCTAGTAAGATTGTTACAGGATGGACGATCCAAACATTACTATGGAGGAATACATCAGGCTCGAGGAAGAAAAAGCTCAAAAACGTAGGAAAGTGTTTAACTGGGAAACTGCTAAGTATGGTAAGATCTGGTATGATGAAGACATTCACGACCTCAGATCCCTTGATTGATTGTTGAGAATAAAGCATCACTTACATTAAAATCCTCATAATAAACCAAATCATTTCCTTCAACATAACTTGAACCACCGGGTTCAAATTCATCACTTAAGCTCTTAAAAATTCTTGAACTTGATTTGTCAAAATCTTTGGTTTTATCACTATCAGAATCCATTCTCTCAAAATCCTCTCCATACAAAATTCTTTTCCACTCATCATTGTTAGAATCCATCTAATTTACCTTTCACGACTGAGCTTACGTCAGTTTGTCGTTTGATGATTAAGACTTATTTAAAGAATTTGAGAATGAATTTCCAGCTATTGTTTGCAATAATGCAACTAGCATCTAAATCAGAATTTATACACTTAAAACCAATTTTAAACAACACAACATATCGATGAATTTGAATTAAAAGATGAAACAACATTGCCCCGAAATGTTATGTGAAGAGGAACAAAATATTTTATACTTTAATGATCTATTTTCTTTTAACGTAATTTATCCCGATGATTCAAAATCAGATTGTAGGAACGAAAGATGAATGAAGTAAAAATCGATATTGAACATTTTTCGAGTGATCTATCTGTCAAAAAACCGTTACTGATGTAATAAAACCGGATGTTGGTGCCCTATTGCACATGGTCAAATCAGCTTTGGAAACAATTCAATAACATCTAGAATAAATTATTTCAAAACTGAAACTTTAATCAAGGGATTAAATTTTAATATCATGACTTGGATTCATCTTAACAAAGGGATGTCATTCATTTTCCTAATCAAGAATTTGTATGTGGCATTTGGCATCCAGTTCGATTCTAAATTGTTTTATAAGGATGGGATTAAATTGGGGCAAGTCTAACTTAAATACTTTTTATGTAAAACAAATAGCTTTTGTCAGGGAGACAAACCCAAAATGTATTTTCATTTTTATCGATTCTTGTACTTCCACCTGACTATCTATACGGAGTATCTAAACCCCATGGATACGACGTATTCACCTTCTGGACGTTATCCAGTGTTTATTTTCAGCACAGTCTATACAGCATATTCGTTAAACGAATACGGTGTATACGACACAGGTATCAATACGGTGTATCCTGGGGAATGGATATGGCGTATCCTGGGGAATGGATACGGCGTATCTTGGGGAATAGATACGGCATATCGACTTCATGTACAGTTTTAGGTATTTATTTCAAGTCTAACTAAAGAATACACAGAGATGGAAATTGTACTTGTTTTCTTATATTTTTACAGGACCTTGGAAGCAAAGAAAAATCAACGAATATTGATGGAGAATTTACAAATATGGAAATCCTAAAGTGTTGGAGTCTTGAAACTTCAAGGCGTTTCTCGAAACACGTCTTGAAACTTCAAGGCGGCTGTTCAACACAATCTTGCTCAATAAACTCAACATGGAGAATCTACCGAGCAAATATCAGGGGAGTTTCTCATTCTAATTCTTTTTAATTCCCATATTTAATATTTTATCTATACAATTAGGGCGTTGTATAATTCAAGTGGGAGGATGGGAATTAGAATGTTTACTTGTCCTATTTTTCACATTAAAATGCTTAAATTATGCTTAAATTAAAAAAAAAATCAAGCATACTTTTGTGAAATTACTTGATACATAACCCGCACACAATCACCCTTGTTAGATATTGTGAGTATTTAATCTTTCCGTTTCTAAATGTTTACCCAAATTTCACAAAATATAAGTGTGTCGGTGATGTTGTAGACTTTAAAACTTGGCTTGGTATATCACTCGAGACCACAGCAATGAGTATTATGGATTTAATTGGAGTAACTTGTTTAAATTGGTAAATTTTAGGATTACACCCAAATCGCCTTTCCATGTTGTTTATTAACTAACTACACCGGTTAGTTAACCTCCCGTTTAAACCCTTTGTTTACTTCACTTACAAGAGTAAGATTCCCGTAGAACAAACCCGTAGAGCCAATCCTCTTACGGAATTACCCAACTATTTGTTTCGTTACACCCCTTACACCTTAACCTACCCTGTTAGATTAAGTTTAATTTACAGTTGCTAGTTGTTTAAAGTGTAAAGTTTGTATTTCCCGAGTCTTGTGTCATTTTCTATCTTTGGTGAGGTTGGAAATTTGCACATTGCAAATGGGAATGTATATTAGTAGTCAAAATTCATGTGATTTTACTACCATCACAATTATTGGTGAGTCCGAAGAACGAAAAACTATCAAAGAAATTACCCGGAATTATTATGATAGTAAAGATGGTGAAACTACACCGAGATTTAAAGCATAGTTAGCAAAAAAATGAAAAAATGAGAAAAATTGCAACACAAAAAGAAGGAAAGTTTGAAGATAATTGTTTCGCAAGAGCATTACCGAAGGAATTACACGAAGGATCGATTATTCGTTGATACACAACAACAATCAACGATGTAAAGTATTGTACAAAGTGGAAGATATCGCCACTTGCCTTGTAGAGTATGTAAAGTTTTGGGATGATTGGGAAGTTGAGCGTTACGGGAACGCCAACTTAGGTTGTTGTTTTTTTATCGATGATCAAGACGTTGTATATAGTCGTGTCTTAATCATGGTAACGGTCGGGAAAAGTGTCTAGCAACTTATAATTTAGACTCAATCTATTTGTTTCTTGATTTTTATTTAACAACAATTTACTTCCCTCTCACCTACTGATTAGCCGTTGGTTTTACGCGAATGAGGACTTGTTCGAGCGTGCATGTCTATTTCGTCGTTATGCCCATGTATGCATGTCTCAGCTGCCTCGTTGGTTTACGACGTTTAGTGAAAGTTAAAAGGTCCCGACCCTATATCATTATTCATCCTAACCGTTGGTTAAATTCGAATGGGGATGTGATTGAACAAACATGTCATTATTGTCTCGGCATTCATAGTTAGTTACGGCCATGTGATGCTGTTCGAATTCAGTCAGATGCTACTCCTTTGGTTTGGTGCGTGATCTAGTAGGTACTAATCTGGTGAAAGATTTTTGTAGTAATGACTCGACAAACCGTAAGATCTTTTCTATACATAAAACTCATACTTTACCTCTTTACTTAAACTCTCGAATTTCCATACTTTACCTACTGCTTTAGTGGTGGAGAACCACCTGCGAGATGTGTATTCCTATGCCAAGAATATGACTAGAATACTCGTCACGACCCGACGCCAAAATTGAAAGCGAATTACGTCGAGGTTTGACTAGGATCTTGCATAGGTTTGGACATTAGTTAGAATTAAACTTAGATAAGTTAAACCAAAATATAAATAAATTAAGAGATTAAACCTCGACTTCATGTGTTCGAACACTCTACTTACACGAAATCTAACACCGACCGGGGTACACTGCCAGTTTAAAGTGTCGTTTTTGGTTAAGTCATCAAAATTAAATCTAAAACTTGAATCATAAAAATAAACACCACACAACGAGAGCATCATCGGGATTAATATTACCTGTAATATATGATTCATTGAGGTCTCACGCAACAGCTTTAGATCACAGCTTTATATATTTATTGTAAATATATAAATGGTCACTTAAATGAATCGGGCTTAATTAAGTTGGAATTAATTAAAATGGAAGAGAGTGAGTTTGGGCCGGAGCCCAAACAGGTGGCGCACCACCTTGTGGGGCCCACGCATGTCAGCCATCTCATAGTGGGATCAGGCTGGGCTTTTGGTCTTTGGTTTAATTATGAATAAGATATTATTTTGAATTATATATTATCATGTAATTAATAATAAATATTTTATTTATTTATTCGATATTTATCTTGATTTGATTTTGATACTTATCCAATAAGCCTATAAATACAAGAGTTATTATTTCATTCAGTAACTGTTAATTCAAAAAACCAAACACCGTCTCCCTCCCTTCTCTCTAGTTTTGGCTGCGGAACAACACCAACAACAAACGAGAGTTTGTTTGTTTTGTTATAATCTGATTATTAGTGAAACTGTAGATTAACTACTAGCACATCTGTTGTGGTTGCTTGAGGGCTAGCGTGTACAACCGTGAATGGCTCTAGTTTGGACTCTAGATCTCTGTCTGATCTCCCACACCAAACAAGGTATGCAATTGTTGTGTTTGTTTTCATTAGTCATAAAATGCATATGGATCGCTGCATGTTTTGTTAAATTGTTAAATAAAATTTAAAATTGCTCTTTACGTTTTTCTATAGTGGTATCAGAGCCACTTATGTGATTTTATGACTATTATGATCTGTTTTTACCATGAGTGTAACAACCCACATTTTCTAGACATTTTACGTCAATAAATATTCAACTATTTATTTTATACTTTTACGCGTTTACTTTTAATTTCAACCATTTAGTTAAATCGCGTAAACTAAAAATCAACAATCAACGTAAACCAACATCAAACAAATAAAAGTCTACGTCAAACAAATGTTATATAATTATTACGAAAATAATTATTAATTTTTCACATTTTATTTTTATACGTTATGTAAAACGTTTACGTTTCACAATATTATGCATTAATGCACGCATGAAAATTTTCTATACTTCAACAAATACCCACAATAATACCTTATACCTAATATTTTTATAAAACTTACCCATATTCACTTATAGAACTGTCCCCCTTCTTTTCTACATATAAAACATCCACTAAACCACTTTTGCTAATTATATACTATTGCTTATACCTTGGTTCATCAATAAACTAATACCTCTTGTGTTTAAGCCACTTATTTATCCCCTTGAGACACCCTCACACGACAAGAAGCATGCCAAGGCCATCAAATCCTAACTTGTCCCTAAATGATTATTATAATGAAGTGGTCATGCCTTGGTTTCTAATAAAAAGACTAACACTTCTCCTCATTCATTCACAAAGTAAAATCATCAAAAATATCTCTCTTTTGCTCTCTTTGTAACCGGCCACAATAAGCACACAAGAACAAGTTTGGTTTTGATTTTTCTAAGCAAGATTACAAGTATATTCAATGGTTTAGGTTAGATAACAAACATTTGGGTTTGTGTTAAGTTTAGATTGTGGTCTGCATATCGTTAACATACACTCAAGGTTCACACAAAAATCTCATACTTTCATCCTACTTATTTTCTTATATAAATCTTGATTATTTAGTTAAATCACCAATTAGTTTATATTTTATAAAGTTTTTCAAGAAAATCAATACTCACACATAAACAAGTAAATACATATACATGGTAAAGATAAGTTACAAATGTGTTAGATCATGAGAAAATACTTATTTTGGTATCCAACATAGTTTAGATAATTTATTTAACAAGTTAATAATTTATTTGTTAATAAATTAGTTTATAAAAGTTTTGTCAGTTAAATATTGTTTTTGACATCTTTACTTATAAAATGGAAGCAAAATAGATGGATATAAATTATTGGACACTATTTATATAAAAGGTGTTGTAATGATAAATTTGGTGGACTTGTAGTATTAATCATGTGGTAAAAATCATAAACTAGAAACATATATATTTATATTTTTGGGACAGCCGACCCTACTGTTGTCACACCCCGTCAGTGGCGGAAACACGGGGTCTTTGTAACGATACGTTCTCGACAGATACAGAATCAGACCTCTTTACAATTTACAATACTGAAACTCGGATTTACATAAATTATACAAGTTAAACTTGACAAAACCAAATACTCAAAACCTATCTTGACCCAGTTCCCTTGGGTTACATCTTTGCTCTTCCAATACCATTCATATACCTTTGATTTGACACACCTGAAAATGATACTCAAAAACGTCAACAATAATGTTGGTGAGCTCGTAGGTTTGACCTTAAACCCAAAAGTTGTGCCAATATCTCAAACATTGGACAATAGTGCTTGTGAAGTCTCAAATAAACAGATCTTCTTAGCTTGTTAAAGCTTAATTAACTTGGATAAATCAAACTAACTATATGATAAACTATGATTGTGAATACAAGTTATGCGGAATCTAACTTGTAATACAAAGAAGAACAATGAATACTAAACTTGAATATATTGATTGCAAATATTTTGTCTAGGTTACAGAATAACTAACTATGAATTGTTAATTCTAACTATGCCGTAAGGTTCCATTTTAAATACAAGGGAACCTATTGGCTTTACAAAACGCGTACAATGATAATGCATATCTATTCCTAATATATCTCATGCATATCACTTTAGCAGTACTAACTATATAATACTAACAACACTAACTATTAACTAACAGTACTAACTATACTGGCAGTACTAACATTTGTACTGACAGTACTAACTAATATAACTAGCAGTACTAACTACTTAGTCTATTTCTTCAGTCTTTAGCAGCAGTATCAATCTTGAACCAACAGTAGTAAAGTAGTACTGGCAGTAGTAACTCAAAATTCCCAACAATCCTCCCCTAAACTTGATATTTACTTGTCAATCATCAAGTTTCTTCAGTTTAAGCATCTTGGTCATTAGGAGGATGTATCTAAACATTTTATTACTCTTCAAGCATTGATTTGATGAACTTGATAAGCTCAAATGCCATTGTACTTTCTTCTTCAGCTTTTAACTGCAAGTTCATCACCTTCTCTAATAATTCCTTGATCAGTGGGTACTTTTTCTCTACTAGCATATTAATCTCTATAGGTATACCATCCATAAATAGAGTGTGAACTCCACAATTTTCATGCAATTTCCATTTCAGCAATTTCTAATCCAGTTGATTCATCCATAGTTCATCTTTTTCATCTGGGTCAAATATCATCCTTAGATCTCCCCAAAGCAACAAATCATGTCCTTTAAGAGAATGATCTTGAAACCTTTCCTGAACTAACCTGTATAGGTCATTCAAGTCTTGCCTGTAAAGTCTTCTTAAGAAGGCTTGCATGTCTCCATGATAGCTTGAACTTCCATCAGCTCTGGTTAATTTAAAAACATACATGTCTTTTGCATCCATATTTCCCAGCAACTTATATTCCCAATTCACAATAGGAAATCTTCTGGATAGTGGTTCATAGTTCACTTCACTGTCATCACCAGAAATTATCTTTAAGCTTAACGTAAGTTCTTCCTTCTCCTTCTCATATTCTGCTGCTTCTTCTTCTGTAACATCTTTTGCAGATTTCATCACTTTTGGTTTCTTGGGTGACTTCTGTGTTGTATATGATCCTGCAACTCTTTTCAATCTTTTACCTGACTTCAGAGCTTCTTTCTCTGAATCCATTGGTTGAATCCATTGGTATAAAATCTTGATACCTCTTTTGTTGTCTTTCATACAACTCATGGATTTCTTCATAAGTCTTTCCTTTCAGCTGACTGTGTTTGTAACCACCTGTGTTATTTATATAAGTCATCATAAGATTCCTCAACTGTGTTTTAGTAGGTGGTTTACTTCTGACCTCTGCAGCCCTTTGAGCAGCTTTAAACTTCCTTTGTGCTGCTATTGTCTCTACCAAAAATTGTGCTCTTTCTTTAATGGTATACTGCTCTATCTCTCTTCCTGTTGGAGCTTTGCAGCAAATAAAGCATCAGCATCAATTCTGGCTTGAATTTTATCAAACTCTTCAGTCAAAGCAGCATTAGTAGCTTCTTATTGTCTTTGTCTTTTTATTTGAGCCCTGTCCAACTCTGCTAACTCTTCCTCATGCAATCTTTGAGCTAACTCTGCATCACTTTCAATTTGAGCTAACCCTTGATCTCTGCTTTTTACTTTCTTTGGCTCATCTTCAACAAGGATACCTTTGTCTTTGTCTTTAGGATCAATGGATGGAAGAGGTTGAAGTGTAGTTATTGATCTGACAGGTCTGGAAGAATCTTTAACATCTTTAAAAGCAACTCCCTTCTCCTTAGCTTTAACGTCTTTATCATCAAAGACTGTTGTTGTAGGAGGAGTTCTAGGCTCAGCAGTACTAATAGCTACACCAGCAGTAGTAACTGGTGCACTCGCAGTACTAACTCCAGCTGTAGCAGCATCAACTGTCTTATCATCAAATCCATCAAAGTCACTTTCATGAAGCATAGGGTTGGTCTTGTCATTTTTCCTCCCCTGTTTGGATGCATCCTCCTCATCCAAATCATCATCTAAAGACTCAACATGTCTGTATTTCCTCCTTCTTGGTTGTGAGGTGCTTGACTTCCTTTGTCTTTCTAATCTCTTGACTCGTTTCTTTAGTCTGAGAATCTCCACAGCTTGAGCATTCTTCTCTTTCTCCAAGTCAAGCACCTGTTTTGACAATTTTGCACACATAGTCATCAATTCCTGTAGTTTCAGTCTACCCTCATCACTTTCAGGTGTGTAACCTCCTGGGAGAGGTGAATCATGGGGTGTCGTAGTACATTATCTGTCAATTCAAAATGATATTCCATACTGCCCTCCCCACTTCCAGATGTGTAAACTTTTGAGAGAGGTGGTTCATTGGGCTTTTCAAGCACTCTCTCAGACCTAGTTTGAGCAGGAGCACCCCCATGGTATCTTGGCGCTTGGGACTGCCACCGGTATCCATTCCCTGAGGAATGTCAACATTAGGCATTGACGTGGTCTGGGTTCTAATTATGTTATCACCGTCTTGTGCCGCATCTAAACTAGCAGCAGTAATGATAGCCCTTTCCACACTATCACCCCCCCTCCTTATGAACAGCCTCATCTGCTCCAAGGTCTTGAGGTACACTAGTTTGAGGTAACTAAGTGTCCTTTTTGGTTCTCCTACGTTTTTGAGTCTTTCTTTTTCTTTGATATGTAGTTGGAGATGGGAATATTTGCTCAGTGTGAGCTTCAGATTGAGGTTCATGAAAAACTGGTAGAGGTGTTTCAGTTTGAAGTGGTTCTGCTATAGGTTCATAAACATTTGGTTGTGAAGTAGAGGGTGTGGGTTGGGGTTCAGGAGGTGTTGCTGAACCTTCACCCTCAGGTGCTTGGTTTTGCACCAACATGGAGTCAAACAGTGGAGTAACTTTTCCTGAAAACTTGGTACTTTGCCTTGCCATATTTGAGAAAACCTTTTTACTATGTTTGGGTGTCTCATAAGTATCATTAAAAGGTTCTGGTAAATCTTTAAGCTGGTTATTCAAAAAGAGTTGTAAAAACCTTTGATACATTAAAAATCTCTTTGGATCCAAGTTCCTCAACATACCATCAAAAATTAATTTAAAAAATTAAAATTTTGACTCTTTGCTCTTTAAAGCTTGTTGTGGATTTCCCTGCACAAAAGTAAGAGAGTCAGTGTCTCTTGGGGACCCAAGCCACTACTGACTTGAGTCTGCCTTGTAGATATACGTAATTTACTCTTTTTGAGACCCATGATCTACTATTGCCTTTGGAGACATTGTTTAAATTAGTCATTTTAGGTCTCCAGACATAACCTGCTGAGGCCTTAACAGCAGCGACCCCATTTTCCTTAACAACACTAACTGCTGTTTGCCCAGCAGTATTAACACCATTTACTCTGATAGTATTAACTTTTTTATTTGAAATACTAGTATTTGGTGCTGTTGATTTATAAAAAGACCTTCTAATAGGTGAATGAGACTTATGAAAAGCATTTGTTCTTAATTTTGAAACGTTCACTTTATTTGTATGAGTAGCAATATTAACTTGTCTGAATGTACTAGTTGATGCTGTTGCTCTAGGAGAGCTTTGCTTGGCAGCACTAACTAGTACTCTTCTAAGCCTTGTTAAGACTGCAGATGGAACAAATTTATTTTTTGAGCACTATTCCAAACTGGTCTAATTTCCCTTTGACCGGTATTCTTTTCCATATTTTTCAAAACAGACTTTTTAGCCATTCTCTTTTCATGAAAATCACAGTCTTTTATTAGATGGCTGTAACTGCCACAAACAAAACAGGCTTTCTTTGTAAACCCAAATCCTAACCCCAGTTTTTGAGTCATTTTCCCATTCCAATCTCTTTTATCTACCTTAGGATTTTGAGTGATTATCCTAGGTTTTTCAGCTTGTTTAGGTTTAACAGATTCATTCCTAGCATTAGTAAACTCAATCCTTTTAAAACTAGGTTTGTTTGTTGCTTGCGAATTATTAGATTGAAAAATATCCTCATCATCATCACTAACCCATTCTTTAATGATAACTCCACTAAGCCTAATAGATTCAACTCTAGGCATTTCTATATTAGTATTGCTAGTTTGAGAGGTACTTTTTTCAACTTAAGACATACTAGCACTAGTCTTATTTGATGTAGGCCTATAAATAGAATCATCCAATCCTGCAAAAGATAGGTCAGCTAGTGGAGGCATGTAGTTCCCAGTTAAAGGAGGAGGAACATCATGATATCCATTATCCTTTTTGAACCTATCATTTGTTTGATTGTCATCTCCATCACTTGAACGACTATCAAATACACTATTAAACAATTCATTACCACTTGAATCATTTTCATTCAATTGATCTCCATATCCTAGACCAGTTTTATCTTTAAAACTTAGTTAACTATTAATCAATTTATTTAAGTTTTTAGTAGATGTTTCAAATTGTTCTAGTTTAGCTTTTAAATCATCTTTTTCTTTTAAAGTTTCATCTAACTGATTTTTAAGTCTAGTAATAGCATTACTTTTGTCTTTTACTTCAAATTCTAAGACTGCAATCTTTTCTTCATAGACAGCTTCATTTTTCTGATGAACAACTAACTGTGCCTCTACAGATTCTAGGCCTAACTGATAAGCTATAAATTCTAGATTAGCCTTACTAAGAGTCTGTCATTGTTCATCAAACTGTTTTTGAAGTTTTTCATATGTTTTTACATAGTTTTTAGAACAAGATTGTACCTCTGTGTCAGACCCTGAGGAGTTTGAAGTGTAGACCATGAGAGCAACCTCAGTTGGTTCATCTTGGGCTATATAACTCCAGTCATATCCCAGTCCATCTTGGACAATCAAAGCATTGTCCTGAACAACCAATGCATCAGAGGTCTACACTGGTACAGTCCTGCTGGTGTTGTCCCTGCTCCTATACCTTGCATCTCCATTCCTGTTCCCTTGATTTTTTAGTGCTCTACATTCCCTTGTAAAATGGCCCCTTCTGTGACAGTTAACGCATTCAACCTTAGTTTTATCAAAACCTATAGGTTCTTTGCCATTGAAGATTAACTTTCTTCCAGTCTTCTTATAAAATCGCTTAACCCTCATAGAGAGCATGGCCACCTGTCATTTAAGGTCCATTTCTTCCAAATCATCATGATCAATCTGCTCTAGGTCTTCATCATCTAGTTTTGGACTATTTGATTGATTAGCAGAGAATGAGAACATTAGATCATTAGTATATGATGATGAAGAGGCTTGTCCCTGAGAATTATGGCCTGATGCAGTAATAACACCATTAGCAGTATTAACTTCATTACTGCTGCTAGTGTCTTCTGTAGAGAGAATGGCCACATTCTGAGAGTTTGAAGATGATCCAGAGGAACCTTTGATATCAACTTCAAACACTTTTAGGTTATTGTATAGATCATCAATATCCAAATCATTTATACCATCTTTGTTCCTCATAATCAAGGTTACATTGTTCCATGATGAAGGTAGAGCTCTTAAAAATTTCTGATTTGCATCTTTATTAGGAACAGCTGCACCATGAACTTCTAGAAGGCTGATAAGTTTTTGAAACCTATCATATACTTTATCTAAGCCTTCTATGTTAGATACAAAAAAGTTTTCAAATTGTTTCTTCAAAACAGTCTTCGGCATCTTCTTAGATTCAACATTGCCACCAAATCTACTCTTGATAGCAGCCTACAGAGACTTTGCATCCTTTATTCCATGGAACCTCAGTTGATACTCATTAGGAATAGCCAAAAGCAAAATGCTTTTAGCTTTTCTTTCTCTTTGTCTTTATAATAGTGTTGGAGCAGTCTTTGGAGGTACTTCAGTTTCAACACCATTTTCATTAGTTGTTACTTGTATAGGACCATCACCATTCAAGATCACTTGCCACAAACTATGATTTGTGTTAGTGAGGTACTACTCCATCCTTATGCTCCAAAGGGTATATTCACCCTTCTTGAGGATAGGAAGTTTTACAGTAGACACCATTTGAGGATATTTTACTGGTGCTAATTTGTGTGCAGATCTTCACCAACATTGTTGATATTATAGGAAGAGATCTAGATCTGATAAAGTTCTTCTTATTAAGAGTTTCTCCACAAGCTTTGATGCCAATTGTGAAGTCCCAATGAAATAGATCTTCTTTAGCCTGTTAAAGCTTAGTTAACTTGGATAAATCCAAACTAACTATATGAGAAACTATGATTGTGAATGCTACAAGTTATGCGGAATTTAACTTGCAATAATAAGAAGAACAATGAATACTAAACTTGAATATACTGATTGCAAATATTCTGCCTAGGTTACATAATAACTAACTATAAATTAATATGTGTTTGCTGTGAAAATTGATATCTCTAACTATGTCGTAGGGTTCCTTTTATACACTAAGGAAACCCTAACGGGCTTACAAACCTCGTTAAGTGATCATGCATATCTATTCTTAATGTATCTCATGCATATCACATAAGCAGTTCTAACTTCTTATACTAACAATACTAATAAACTAACTAGCAGTACTAACTATAACTAACAGTACTAACTATTACAACTAGCAGTACTAACGACTTAGTTTATATTCTTCAATCTTCAGTAGCAGCACAAATCTTTAAATAGCAGTACTAAGTCCATCAGCTGTATAATCTTGTAGAAGCTCTTAATTCCCAACAATACAAGTCTAGCTAACGACTCTCATAAAAAATTAAGCGCTTCTCGGGAGACAACCCGTGCTTTCACTTAAGTGTGGATGAGTTCCTCCTCCATTCCTCTACTAATATCTTTTATCTAAAAAAATCAACAAAAATATTTTCTCTTTGTGTGCTTTTGTTTACTCTTAAGCAGGTACTCTAGCTTAAAAGATGTGGAAAATTACAACATATGCTCAAGATTAGCTTACAGCTATGCATTTCTCTATACCCCGGGAAGTACTGTTTTCCTTTAATTTTCCCTATTTTATCTCTATTATCAGTTATCACATTGAGGGCAATGTTCAACTTAAGTGTGGAGGGGAGCCAAATAAGAAAAATTAATCATATCCCTCTATGTTTGGCCTATTAAAAATTTTCTAGCTAATATTTTATTATATGTTTTGAAATTAAAAAATGCTCTTAGTAAGGAGTGTCTAACCGGATCAACATTATAGCAAGCACACCCCAGTCCACTAAATTATGAGAAATCTAAGCCTTAAAAATATTCGGGTATCCACCTTTGGTACCTAAGATAGTTGATGCCTTTAGCTTGTTCGAGTTAAGGTTTGATTGCAGTCATATGTGCCTATTCAGTCGTTACAGATGTGTACGTATGGTCTTTGTCACCTTTTCTAGAACATTGATATTGGTTGAAAATTATATTTGAGAGAGCTGGTAATTTAGAATCTCTAGAACTTGTGCTTAATCATCATTTACTAGACCAAAGCCTATCACGTGAAATGTATCTCGCAAGTTCTTATTCTCGCAAGTGATCCTTTTAATACTATGTTGCTGAAATATCTGAAAGTTGAATGAAGAAAGTCATGTGCTAAGCCTTAGCTGTAATGAAAAAAAAGTTCCATATGAGTTGTAATAGTTCAAAAGAAATAAAGGCTTATGTTCGGCGCATGAAGATTGGATCCTCTCTAGTACCCAAGTTCCACCCTTCGGTCAGGTTTATGTGTTAAGTACAAGCCTATGGTAGCTGTATAGATTATGTCTATGCAAACTGAGTGTTCTTCACAAAAACATATTTAACCCCTATCTGAGTGGTTGAGTGAATTTAAATCAAACACTATCCCTATGTGAGGTGTTATGTTATATGTCTATGCCTGAAAAGTTATCTAATATGCAAACTCTCTTAAAAATTCAAATTTTCTCCACGTCACGACAAATGATTTTATTTTTTTGCTTCCATTGCTTGAGGGCAAGCAATAAGGTAAGTGTGGAGGGATTTGATAACGCCCAAATTATACATGTTTCTATGGCGTTATTTATGTGTATTTTATCATTTCTCGTAAACTTTTGGTACTTAATTAAGCTTGAATTGCTTATAGGTTCACTTGAAGATTCTAGAGACCAAAGCTCATGAATCTATACATTTTGGGAGACCAATACAGAAAAAAAAGATTTCTAGCCAAAGATCAAGAAGTCCATCGCACTTGCGACATTGTGCGCCGCACTTTCCTGTGAAGCCAAAACACCGCCGCACTTATAATATTGTGCGCCACACATCCTTCTAAAGTTTGAAGAATTAAAGTCTAATAAATGCTCCTGCATTAACTCCTCAAAACTGCCGTACTTCTTTGCAATTGCGACGCACTTCTAGTAAAAGTCCTTAAATGTAATCGCATTAACTCCCGAAGTTCGTCGCACTTTTTCCTAAGTGCGCCGCACTTTGCACCCAATCTTGCCTATAAATAGAGGACAAATTTGCATCCTCAAATCATCCCATTCTCTCTTCATCAAACATCTCTCACACACACATATTTCCCTCCTTTCACCAAAAACACCAAGAAACACCTTCTAAAGTTGAAAAGAAAGATCTAACGATCAAGAACGAAGACGGTTTCCTGATTAGTTGTTGAAATAATGGAAGTTTGTGTAAAATATACTTTTGTTATGAAATCCTTAGGCATGAGAGGCTAATTCTCTCTTGACTACTCGGTGAAGTTATGATAATGAATAAGTGTTTGGTATGATTTTGATCGTTTTAATCTTACGCTTATGTTGCAAACCTATTTTATCTTATCTGATCCATTTTTGCTTATCAACTTAGATTATATAATCATATCGGTATATGTCAAAAGACCCGTAATGATCTATGTGGTTTTAAAGATTTGTCTATGTTCTTTAACGTTTGTGCTGAGAAATCCACTTTCGTAAAATGATAAACTAAATAAGATTTGATATAATAATAACTGGATTATTTGAGTGACACATTTGGTCTAGTTAACTAAATATAAGTCTTAAGTTAATCAAGTTAATTCGTAAAAACGTTTTCTGATGAGAAATCATTTTTATAAATTAAAGTCCCATTTTAATGGTCAAATCATTTCCAACACTTATAAATTATTCTTAACTATCTGAGTAGTCATATTTATTATCATTGATAAAACTAAAGTTATTTTCAAAAATGTAAAAGTCTATTTTTCTTTCTGATTATTCGAACACTACTCTAATCCCTGTGGACGACCTAGTCTTACCTAAAAAGATTATACTGCATACGTGGGTTATACTTATACCTGTGTGTTTCATATAATTGTCTGGTATTTTCATTCTTATAAATTTAAAGCTTTTGAAACACATCAATTCTCCACCAATATTCGTCGATATTTCTTTTCTTCCAAGGTTCAGTATAAAACATAGGAAAGAAAATGTGTATTCCTATCTTGGTACCTACGGTTAATTTAAACTAAATACGAGTCGGTCTGTTGAATAGGCCGTATCATGTGCATGAATACGCCGTATTGACATAACTGACAATAACATTTTTAAAGTGCATAAAAAGTAAAGACTGATAATGTCGAGACAATCAATACGCCGTATGGTATGGAGCGGATACACCGTATTGATGTCTGGAAAGACAGACTCGATAAAATTAAATAACATTCCGGGTTGTCTCCTGGGAAGCACTTTTGTTTACAGCGAAGTCTTTAAGTTAGACTTTTCTTCAGCTTCTCCTCATTAGGAATCTCTCTCTCCATTCCTCTCTTTGGTGTTAATTTCCTGCTTGGTTCTGAAACATATTCATGAACTGTGGTGCTGAACTTACTGCCAGGCTTGATTCTATAATACACAAACAAATCAAAACGTCATACCATGATATATATACACAAAAGATAATCAGTTTTAAGTTTATGTGCTACATGATATAAATAATATAAATGTACAGGATAGAAACAAATGATAAGGATAGGAGGATCATGGGTCAGGCTGCTGCTGGTCCTGTTGGGCTGTGGAGGTACTGGCCTCGTCAGTCCTCTGTCTGACCCCATGCCTCTGATACTCTCTCGGTGCCTCAAAATAGCTCGTGTATGTCACACCTGCCCTTTCCATCATCCGTGCGAGGCTAGTGGTAGTCCATGTACAGAATCTGGAAAAATCGTGACCCATCACATCAATTACCTCGCTCTGCTTAGTCAATTCCCCATGAATCTCATGTACATCCTCCTCTAATATGGCCATCCTCTATGGCATAGTCCTGGAAGCAGCTGGCGGTGGTGGTGGTGGTGGTGCCTATACAGGTGTCGGATCAGCTTGGACACCCTCATCAATAGTAGGAGCATCCTGAGCCACTTTAGGGGCACCAGCCATAACATCAGGTTGCCTCTCTGGTCCCATGGCTACCCAAGCCTATGTATCATCAATCTGCTCACAAATCTGCAACCTCACTAAGTCACTCATATCAATAAACAGGAGCTCAGGGGCAATAACCGTCAATCCCTGAAGTATCTCCGCAGTTAGGAGTCCAAAATGCTCAGCCAAACGAGCTACAAACTGCCTACCAGAAATATGAGCCCTGCTCTTCCTCCCAACAGCAATTAATCTCAAATACCTAGCCAATAAATAAGGGATGTTGACCGGCCAATGTCCATCCCTCTCAAGTAAAATAAATTAGTCACGGTCACCTTCTCAAGTGCCTGATACCTCACAACAATGCTACAAGCA
>BQNB010140411.1:0-17418 GCA_026074375.1 Tanacetum coccineum | reverse complement strand
CATGTACCAGTCACAGGATCTGTGCTGGGACTACCAAATGTTACTACATAGGATGAAATTGAAAAGAAAATAGGAGCCAGGAAATCAAAAATTTGTGCAGATAAGGCAAAGGGGAAAAGAAAGGTGTCATGTGGAAGTTGATCATGCTCTTGCATTTGATCAAAGTTTTTTGGGTAGTCTCACATGGTAGTCTCATGTTATAACATGTTTTAGATGTTAGCTTTTGTTTATGTTTTGTTTAGCAATCAAACTTTATGGTGACTTATGTAATGGTGAAAATCATGTACTTTTTTTGGTGAAAACTGTGAAGATATATTAGAAACAACTTATGAAGATACATACTGTCAAGATCAAAGATATGCCCATGATCTTTTGAGAAAGACAAATACAACAATAGAATACAAAAAGAAATTCTTCACAGTACACACACAACAACTACATTTCCCATTCTTTGCTGTCAAAGACATATTAGCCCAGAATAGACTAAAATGACCAGATAACAAAAACATGCCTCATTGTTGAGAAACACTATATCAAGGATTACATTCCCCTATGAAGGTGTTACAACATGACTGCCCTGCAGCTCCATCCTCACAGACAGTCACCTATAACAGCATCCATAGCAGGCATCATCATTGATAAGAGCTTGTTATCACTAGTAGAAGGCTACATTTCCACTTGTAAAGACCTACTTGTAACCCTCTTGTTGCTCACATCCACACAAGAAGGCACAAGTAACACATCTACAAATGGCATCACCCACAATACTAGTAACCAACCATCTGTATTTTATGTGACAAGGTAAACTTGATGATTGACAAGGTAAATATCAAGATTGGGTGGGGATTGTTAGGATTTAAAAGGTTTCATATTGGTTTTCTAGTTTCTGCTATTGATTCAGAGTTACTAATGTTAGTTAAAGATTAGTGCTGCTAGTTGAAGTTTTTGCTTCTGCTGAAGTTTTGAAGAATTTACTCCAAGTAGTTAGTGCTGTTAGAGTAAATATTAGTACTGTCTTTGTAAGTTAATACTGTTAGTATATTAGTCCTGTTTTGTATAAGTTAGTGTTGTTTTGTATAAATTAGTGCAAAGCATATGGTTAATAACTAATTAATCATCCCCCAATCTAAACAGATACTACTATGGTTTAGTGTGACCATATATGACATTTTGTCACACTGTTCAAGTGTGTGACATATAGTCACATAAATATCTGACTATGTGGCCATTCAAAAAATAGCATGTGTGACAAAATCCTATATTTGTACTAACAATGAAGCTTAAACTTCTATATTAAAACGAAAATGCATTACATTAACGAATAGGTTGCTCTGGCAAGATGGTAACCTGCTTGACTTCTGTAAGGGAGGTCACGGGTTCGATTCTTGCTGGGGTGTAAAATCCTTTTTTATTTTCTTGTTATGAATATATTGGTTTTTTTGTATTTAGTCACATACAACTAAGCATAAAGTGACCAAAAGTGTTAATAAGTGTGACCATATAGTCTTTAAAGTGACGAAATGTCTATTTTGTGTGACTATTGATCATCAAATGGCCACATGAATTTGATGTTTGTGTGACCTTTTGTAATATTTAGCCACACAAAGCATGTTTATTTTGGGTATTTAGTCACATACAACTAAGCATAAAGTGACCAAAAGTGTTAATAAGTGTGACCATATGCTGTTTAAAGTGAAGAAATGTGTATTTTGTGTGACTAATGTTTATCCAATGGCCACATGAATTTTATGTTTGTGTGGTCATTTGTAATATTTAGTCACATAAAGCATGTTTTTTTTGTGTTTAGTCACATATAATTAAGCATAAAGTAGCCAAAAGTGTTAATAAGTGTGACCATATGGTGTTTAAATAAAGAAACGTATATTTTGTGTGACTATTGATCATCCAATGGTCACATGAATTTTATGTTAGTGTGGCCTTTTGTAATATTTAGTCACACAAAACATGTTTATTTTGGGTATTTAGTCACATACAACTAAGCATAAAGTGACCAAAAGTGTTAATAAGTGTGACCATATGGTGTTTAATTAAAGAAATGGGTATTTTGTGTGACTATTGATCATCCAATGGCCACATGAATTTGAAGTTTGTGTGACCTTTTGTAATATTTAGCCACACAAAGCATGTTTTTTTGGGTATTTAGTCACATACAACTAAGCATAAAGAGACCAAAAGTGTTAATATGTGTGACCATATAGTGTTTAAATAGAAGAAATATGTATTATGTATAACTAATGTTCATCTAATGGCCACATGAATTTTATGTTTGTGTGGCCATTTTTAATATTTAGTCACACAAAGCATGTTTCTTTTGGGTGTTTAGTCACATACAATTAAGCATAAAGTGGCCAAAAGTGTTAATAAGTGTGACCATATGGTGTTTAAATTGAAGAAATGTGTATTTTGTGTGACTATTGATCATCAAATGGCTACATGAATTTGATGTTTGTGTGACCTTTTGTAATATTTAGCCACACAAAGCATGTTTGTTTTGGGTATTTAGTCACATACAACTAAGCATAAAGTGACCAAAAGTGTTAATAAGTGTGACCATATGCTGTTTAAAGTGAAGAAATGTGTATTTTGTGTGACTAATGTTTATCCAATGGCCACATGAATTTTATGTTTGTGTGGCCATTTGTAATATTTAGTCACACAAAGCATTTTTTTGGGTGTTTAGTCACATACAATTAAGCATAAAGTGGCCAAAAGTGTTAATAAGTGTGACCATATGGTGTTTAAATTGAAGAAATATGTATTTTGTGTGACTATTGATCATCCAATGGCCACATGAATTTGATGTTTGTGTGACCTTTTGTAATATTTAGCCACACAAAGCATGTTTGTTTGGGTATTTAGTCACATACAACTAAGCATAAAGTGACCAAAAGTGTTAATAAGTGTGACCATATGGTGTTTAAATTGAAGAAATGTGTATTTTGTGTGACTATTGATCATCAAATGGCCACATGAATATTATGATTGTGTGACAAAACGTTTAGTGTGACCATATATGCCATTTGGTCATAGTGTTAGAAGTAAATGTGACTAAACACATTAGCTTTTGGCAAGCTAACACAAACTAAACTTTAGACACACATATTAAGTTACGTGACCATATGTAACAGAATTTGGCTACACTAAAATAATGTGTGACAAAACGTTTAGTGTGACCATATGTGGCATTTAGTCACATTGTTCAAGTGTGTGACAAATATTTGTCACTATTTATATGTATATCGTGACCAATGCTTCAAGCTTACTTGTATTGGTCACACGTTCGAAATTCATATGTGACCAAACAATATTACCAGTTACTTTTAGCCACATGATGTTCGAATGTGTGGCAATACAGTTCTAATGGTCACACGATAAAAATGTTCATGTGTGACTAATTAGTAAATGGTGTCTTTTTTGGTACCTTTGGTCACATAAATATGTGAATGTGTGGCCGTTCCATTTTGCCCATGTGTGACCAAATCCACTTTTTGTACTAGTGATCTCCAGCCTACGATTACTAAAACCAAAGTGCACTATTTACCATTCACTTGTTCTTCATACACTGTGAAAACAAGTAAAATATCAAGAGTCATACGCATTATCCTCGTAATCTTGCCAGAACATCAGAGTGATACTTAAGTATTAACAATGACGATGGAAATCCTTCCAGAGCCAACATCACACAAGCTCTGCATTAGGTGACTTGTGAGATCCTAAGCACATAAATAATAAACAAAAGATAGGGAATAGGACAAATCTTAGAAAATTTATTAGCCAGTTTAATCTAAGAAAATCCTTGATTGTCCTATTTCATGCAAAATTGTATAATTCGTTGGTGGAAAAATCATTCCAAAGGTTAGGTAGATCTCCTCCCAAGACTCGAGGTTTTGTGCTAGTATACTCCTATCACAATTAAACCAAAACCCGCATAAAGGCGCACATGGTTAATTATAATTTATCTAAGAACTATATTTGGGTGAGTTATATTTTAATCCTAGCTCATAGAGGCTTTACCAACTTACTGCTTAATGGAAATTCATATACTAGTAGTCCACACCCACTTAACTACTTATGGAAATAGGATGTTATGTGTAATCCTAAGTCAACGGCTTAGTCTACCTATCCACTTAACCATAGATCAAAACAAGGTTTTCTATTGGTGATCCTATTAGTCTAGCTATATGAATAAGCGTTATATGTTTCCTCCCGACTCTTACCTCCGCCTAACAACACCGAAGTTGCAGCGCATTAAAAATGTAGGACAAGACCCCCCCCCCCATTTCACCCCCGACCATTGAATGAAGGTAAAACACATAATTAAGCACATAAACGGGTATGAAGTGATAAACATAATCAACATACAACAAATAAGGAACAATCGATATAAAGATAAATTAAAACATTATATTATCATAAACATGGCGAATACCTAAAGGTATTAGCCGATAGTCATTATAACAATACACGAGATTATAGATGAACGATTAAACATAATGCTAACCGAACGCATATAGTGGAGTGTAGAGATTACAAGAGTTTTCCCATTGATTGGACCACTTTTTAGGACCTTCTTGGCTTCATTAAGCTTCTGGAAATCAGAATTGGTGGCTAAAAGCATATCTAAAATCGTATTTAGGTTTTGGTATTTATAGACTCTGAAAATTGGTCGATATGGCATATTGGAACTCAATACGGCGTATCGAGGTTGCTTGGCGTGGGCTCTAAGAATAAATATTCTAGAATTTTTTTGAGCTGGTATGGATACGGCGTATCAGACCTCCTGGATACGGCGTATCGGACCTCCTCGATATGGCGTATCTAACTTATTGGGTACGGTGCATTGAGCTCCTTCGGTACGGTGTATTGTGGTCTTGGGTACGGCGTATTGGGCTACTCCCGTACGGTGTTTGTACATCTTTGGGTTACGATGTAAGGTCGAGCTTCTTGGTACGGAGTAAGTAGGCTGAAAGTGTGATTTTCTTTGATATTGACCAAAGTATAATAACGACTTATAAATTGATTTGGATACGGTAGTAATTCTCAAATCAGACTATTGTATTTTGATTCGTCAAAAGTCTATGTATACGTCCGTATAGTCTAGAATAAATACGGTGTATTGTGCTGTTAGATCATAGACTTTCTCGAAACTCTTTCATTATATGCTTCCAAAATGTGTGCCTTTTAGCATAAACTTCACCAATATTCCATTATAACTTTCAAATCTCAAATACAAATGATAAAGTACCATTGATTGGATTAAGTAACAATTCTTTGCAATAACTATACAAAATGGGTTAATAACATGGGATAAATGATGCTATAAAATAGACGTTATTTGATGTCATCAAATATCCCCCTACTTGAATCCTACTTGTCCTCAAGTAGCCTTTAGAAGTTTATAAAAATGTATCCCTAAGGATATTTTCCGTTAAAGCATTTATTTGATCTATTACAAGTACACAACCAAACACCTCACGAAATAGGAAGATGAAAACACTCAAATCACTCAACTAATCTATGTGGTAACATGTAACTAATTCGCTCAATTGCTCGGTCGTGACGAGTATTCTATCATAAGCTTGGCAAGGATACACATCTCCACCACTAAAGCCAAGGAGTAACAAGTTTATAAAGGTAAATATGGGTTTTTGTATGGAAAGGCTTACGGTTGATCATTCTACAATCTTTCACCAGAAGTACCACTCCAACAAGGCAGCTGAAGCACACATACATGGCCGTAACGACGGAATAGACATGTGTGTTCGATCACATCCTCATTCGAATTTAACCAACGGTTAGGATGAAGAATGATATAGGGTAGGAACCTTCTAACTTTCACCAAAAGTCGTAAACCAACGAGGCAGCTAAGACATGCATACATGGCCGTAACGACGGAATAGACATGCACGCTCGAACAAGTCCTCATTCGCGTAAAACCAGCGGCTAATCATTAGGTGAGAGGGAAGTAAATTGTTGTTAAATAAAAATCAAGAAACAAATAGATTAAGACTAAGATACAAGTTGCTAGACACTTTTTCCTGACCGTTACCATGATAAAGACACAACTATTTACAACGTCTTGATCATCGATCAAAAACAACAACCTAAGTTGGCGTTCCCGTAACGGTCAACTTCCCAATCATCCCAAAACTTTACATACTCTACAAGGCAAGTGGCGATATCTTCCACTTTGTACAATACTCTACATTGTTGATTTTTTAGACGTATCAACGAATAATCGATCCTTCGTGTAATTTCTTTGGTAATGCTCTTTGCGAAACGATTATCTTCAAACTTTCTTTCTCTCTTTTTTCGTTGAATTTTTCTTATTTTTTCAATTTTTTTTGCTAAACATTCTTCAAATCTTGGTGTAGTTTCACCATCTTCACGATCATAATAATTACGGATAATTTCTTCGATAGTTTCGTCGTTCTTCGGACTCACCAATAATTGTGACGGTAGTAAAATCACACGAGTTTTGACTACTAATATACATTCCCATTTGCAATGTGTAAATTTCCAACCGCACCAAAGATATAAAATGACATAAGACTCGAAAAATACAAACTTTAGACTTTAAGCAACTAGCAACTGCAAATTAAACTTAATCTAACAGGGTAGGTTAAGGTGTAAGGGTGTAATAAAACAAATAGTTGGTGTAATTCCTAAAGGATTGGCTCTATGGGTTTTTCTAATGGATCTTCACTCTAAAGATGAGAGTGGAAAAGGGTTTAAACTGGAGGTTAACTAACCGGTGTAGTTAGTTAATAAGCAACATGTAAAGGCAATTTGGATGTAATCCTAAAATTTACCAATTTAAACAAGTTACTCCAATTAAATCCATAATACTCATTATTGTGGTCTCGAATAGATATGCCAAGTTCTAAAGTATACAACATCACCGGCGCACTCATATTTTTTGGAAATTTGGCGTAAAACATTTGGAACGGATAGGCTAAATTCTACAATATCTAGCAGGGGTTATTGTTGTGCGGGTTTATGTCATCAATAATTGCATAAAAGTATGCTTGAATTTTTTTCTAATTTGAGCATAATTTATGCATTTTTAATATGAAAATTAGGACAAGTAAACATTATGATTCCACCCCCCACTTGAATTATACAACGACCTCATTGTATAGATAAAACAATAAATACGGGAATTTAAAAAGAATTAGAATGAGAAACTCTCTGATATTTGCTTGGTAGATTCTCCAAGTTGCGTTTATGAGCAAGATTGTGTGCTGAAAAAGCGTCTGAATCCTAGCACGAACAACACACATCAGATAAATTCTGAAAATATGCATTCCACCAACTTCGTCGATATTTATTTCACGAGGTCCTGTATAAAATATAGGAAGAACATGTGCATTCTTATCTTGGTACCTACACTTAATTTAAACTAAACTAAACTAAATACGGGTCAGTTTTGGTGGATACAACGTATCAGGTTAGTGAATACGCCGTATTCCAGAACTGAAAATAATGTTTTTAAAGTGTCAATAAAAAAATAAGACTGATAAGTCAGATAATCCAATAGCCGTATGGTATGGGCGGATACGCGTATTGATGTTGGGAAGACAAACTCGATAAATATTAAATAACATCCGGGTTGTCTCCGGAAGCATTTTGTTTCAAACAAGTCTTTCAGTTAGACTTGTCTTCACGCTTCTCTTCACTATTCCATTCATGCACGTAACATGCCCGCGTGTAAGCCATTCTTCCATTGACGGAACTCGGATAAAGTCGGGTCCTAGATTTAAAACTCCTTTGTAGAACCTCTTTAACTTTTGGTATGAGTGCGAGATCCCGTTCATCTTATCATGTTCACTTACTCTTCGTAATTGGTGGGCATTTTATGCATTGGCTCATTAGTTTGGTGTTTAGTAAACCTCGATTGTGATCGCACCCATTTGGTAAGGTACTCATCATTACCATTGTTAAATGGTAATCAAACCGTCTTGCTTTAATTCCAACTTCGCTTAAGAACGGTTCGCCAACAATAACTTCGCCCATTCCATCCTCACGATAAGCATCCATATCTTCCAAAATTGCAAAGTCAGTCACAACGGAAAATGTTTCAACAAAAATAGGCACATTCATTAAGGCTCTACAAATTATCCCTTTGTACACCATCTTATTTTCATTATTGAATTATGAAATTTGTTGCGACATCACATGACGTACTAATAACAAGAAGAAGTTGAGTGTGTTAAAGTTCAAATCCTATCATGCATGAAAAACTTTAACTAGTGAGCAACATTTATAGGATTTTTCTTATCATCGTCACAAGAACTAGGGTAATCATTCAATTCCGTATCAAAATCTGTATCCCTAGTTTAATTCCTCACTTACGCACCTTTCCTCAATGGTAGCATTTGATCATCACCTTGATTTTCTTAAGCTCCAAAAGGTTTCATTTAGATCATTTAGTTCGATGTAATCTTCCAAGAAAGGGTCTAATAATCTATTTAACACCAAAGTCTCTCCCATTAGCCTAGCTTCTAAATCAAGTTCTATTATTTCTCTTAAACTTAGCATGTAAACCCTCTTAATTAAACTACTAGCAAATTTAACACTTTTGAAAATAATATTTTCTTCCCCAACTCTTAAAGTAATCTTTCTCTTGTTAACATCAATTTTAGCACGAGCGGTAGACAAAAATGGTCTTCCAAGGATCAAGGGCACTTTGATATCCTCGGGCATATCTAGAATTATAAAGTCTACTGGGAAAGTAAATTTACCAATTCTTACTAGTACGTTTTCAGCAATTCCTTTTGGATATTTCACCGTCCTATCCGCTAATTCCACTGTTAGCTTAGTGTGAGCTAATTTGCCTAATCCTAAGTTAAGGTAGGTCAATAAAGGCTTTATACTAACGCTAGCTCCTAAGTCAACAAGGGAATTATCGAAGCAAACATTATTAATAAAGCAATGTAAAGTGAAACTCCCTGGGTCTTTCTCCTTTTGAGGTATGGATTCGTCGATTTGTGAAGCTTTAGA
Source organism: Tanacetum coccineum (assembly GCA_026074375.1). NCBI lineage: Eukaryota > Viridiplantae > Streptophyta > Magnoliopsida > Asterales > Asteraceae > Tanacetum > Tanacetum coccineum. The sequence continues at coordinate 8,394 of BQNB010140411.1, read as the reverse complement.
GTAAGCTTCCTAGAATTGTGGTCCATAAGATCCCTTCTTTCCATCACCGGTTAAGTAACCACTTCAAACGTCTTGGAAAAGGATCATCGTTTTCCTTGGATTCGTACACGAGTGTACGGTTCTGTCCAGTGGATACGGCGTAATGGGGAGATCTAATACGGCGTATCGGGTGTGAATCGACTTCAATATTAGTAGAGATCGACTTGACTTGATCTCTCGGGTTCGTTTTAATCGAGCTAGGTAGACTTCCAAATCCTTTTTCTTGTAGTACCTTGCTCATTTGTCTGATTTGTATTTCTAATGTTTTAATTGATGCTCCTTAGTTCCTTATGGCAGCATCATGCAGCTGGATTTCTCTTGATCAAGTTAGAGTTTTGACTCATGTCTTTTTGCTATGTATTCTCCTAAATTTGCTCAAGGTATCTTCCTTGTTGCCTTCGTTCTTGATAGAAGGATTTGCGTTGTTCCTGTGATACAATCCTAGAGCTGTTGCTCTATCTCCCCCACCTTGAAAAGGTCCACCAAATTACGTGTAGTAAGCTTCTTCTAGGGTTTTCCCTTCTTCTTTTAGTGGGCAATCTTTGGTGTAATGGGGTACTTTGCATTGTTCACATCCTACTTGAGTAGCATAAACTTTTTCATTCACTTTCTTGATCTCTCTTCCTAGATTGTTCAGTTGTGCTTGTATAGCAGCCAGTCCGTCAGAAGTCTTAATACTTCTTCCTTTAGATGTTCCATTATGCCATTTTTGAGTATTCTGCCATTTCTTGGATGGCTTTTTAGATCCTGCAGTTGTTTTAGTGGAATGGGCACCTCTTGAGTCAAGAAATCCGTCGTGTTGGAACATCCACCATTGCTAGAACAAAATTACTCTACATTCTCATCAAATGGTTGAGGGACACTTCATCAAGAGTTCTTTAAAGTGCTCCCATGCTTGATAAAGGGTTTCATCTGGTTCTTGCTGAAAGTTGTTGATTTCCTTCATTTTCTTCGCAGTTCGACCAGGTGGGCAATATTTGTTTAAAAACTTAGTTTTAAGATCTTCCCAAGTTTTGATCGAACCAGTTGGTTCGTTTCTTAGCCAACGACTTGCGGCTCCGGTTAAGGATATAGGGAAGACTCGGAGCATTAGTTGATCCTCAGTGATGTTAGGAACGTGGAATAAGTCAACAATTTCGAGAACTTTCAATGGTTCTTGCATTACATTATCCGAACGCTAAATGTGTTTTCTCGAAGCTCCTTAAGAAATTGGCCTTTCAGTTCAAAACTATCTTTTTCCTTAATCTTAGGCCTAGCAACTCCTGATCCATAGTCCGTTCGGGTCTTGCTCATGTATTGCTCCATGGTTTCCGCCATTGCTTCCGCTTCTTCTTCCTCCGAGTATTCTTGGTCAGAAAATAAATTGAAATCAGGTGATCTCAATTCGTCAAGGCTTAGTGACTTGAAGTGTCTCCTAGATGATCGAAATTCTCGTTCAGGTTCTTTGTAAGGTGTGAATAGTTTGTTTGTTGAACTCCTTGTCATGCACTACCTGTAACAAGGGATAAACAATCAGTAGGATTTGCTCTGAAAAAAAATTAGCACGAAAATCAAATAGGAAAACCAATATTTCTGTTTCTGTTACAGATGATCGATACACCGTATCCAATGGAAGTGGATACGCCGTATTAATCAGTTGAATGAATACGCTGTATTGGACAGAAAGTTGGATACGCCGTATCCGATGGAAGTGGATACGCCGTATTCAGCTATCGACCAGAACAGTGTATTAGCAAAATAATTAAATGCGCAAACAATTAAACAAAAATATATACAAGCAAACAATTAAAGATAAATATACAAATATTATAGAATATACAAGAATATACACTAATCTAAATTACACTAATCCTAAGGGTTAGATCTAATCTAATGTTAAAAACCAAAATATCAAATAAAAATCAAGATTAATTTTCACTCCCCGGCAACGGCACCAAAAACTTGATGTGTCGTTGTGTGGTGTATATTTTATTGATTCAAGTTTTAAATTTATATTTTGCCGACTAAACCAAAAACAACACTTTAACGGGCAGTTGTACCCGGATCGGTAGTAGTTTCAGGTAAGTAGGGTGTCGAACATTTGAAGCAAGGTTAAATTATTAATTTAATTAATTATCTTGTTATTAATCTATTGTTAATTATATCCTCTTTAAACTACTGTCGTCCTAAACTTATTCTAACAAGAAAAGGGGGTTTTAGCCTGAGAGACTGGCATAGTTTGGTTGGTGACTACAATCAATTCAAGGCACTTTAACCCATGCAAGTAAACAAACAAAAGATAAAAGAGCGGGGGAGCCAAATATAAGAAAACTGTATTAACCGTTATTAATTCGATTAGAAATTTGGTTTGTTTATTTAGTGCAATGATTTCTTCTCACGAGGCGGGTTATCATTCTTAAGACTTAGTGCGTTACATCATCCTAAGACCTTAGACACATTAATTCTGTCACAATTAAAGCATCCGCATAAAGCATCTTTTTGCTGATAGACTATCTTAGGATTAAAGCAATGGTGATTTGTTACACCTTTAGTCTCATAGAGACTTTTACCCACTTACGCTTAATGGGCGTTTTATACACTAGTAGTCACTTGTCCAATTATCAAATGAATCAGAATGTTATTTTTTGAATTATCTGTTCACTGTAGTCAAACACGATAATAAACCACTGGTATATCCAATTAACTAGTTAAGCCTGATTTGAAGCGTATCCTAGGACATTGATTTAGAGGACAATATTTGATGATCCTATGATTCTAGATGTATAAATTACTATATGGAGAGCTATCCCAGACTCTAGATTTACTTGGTCCTTATCACTAGATCCAGTTGAATAATAGGTCGCATACAAAAGCGTGTAAACAAGTATAAATTGATAAATATAAACAAGTATCCAATGATAAATCCAGAAATCGAGATGAACAAATACCAATTAGATCTTTAATAATGGTAATACCCGAATGGTATTAGTTTTTAAAAAACAAACCACAACACACAAAAAAAAAACCTATAACCCATCTAATGAATACAAAAGCAATTATTTAGCAAGGTAAACTAACGAGTTAACGAATGCTACAAAATGAATGATTATAATCGTATATAGAATTACACGTTGTTCCTATGGAATTGATAGCGTTGCTCGCTCTTCTGCTCTTTTTCTCCTCAGAACAATTGCACTTATTGGGGTATTTTTGGGATGTAAGGGACCACGCTTGATATCTTCCAGAATATTCACATACTATATCTTCGATACGGCATATTGAGATCTTCTGGATATGGCGTATTAGGCTTTATTCTTTGTGGTCTTTGTGGTGCAAGGCAGGATACGTCATATCTTTCTTGAAGGATACGTGCGTTATTGGTCTTTAGAATAGTAATCTCAAAATATCTTTATTTTAAGCTCCAAATATGCCGCCCTTTTGTAATATTCACAAGTACTCCATATTTACTGCAATTCTCCAAATATAAACAATAAGTAACAATTCTTTGCAATAACTATCCCAAACTGGTGTTATTAAACATGGATAAGAGCTATAAAATAGATTTATTTTGATGTCATCACCTGCTATAGACTTTAAGATCTGGTTTTAGTGTTTCAACTGAGTGGCAAGTGGTTTTTTTAGGAGGCACTATGTTAGCTGAAGTGATCCTAGTTAAAGGGCACAAATTACCAACTATAGTGAAGCTCCCCATTCCCCCCCTGCCTGTTTGGTTTCCAATTAAAGTCCTACTTAGTGAATACATGACCCGTAGTTAGGTTTCAAATATTTTATTTTTTATGTTTCTTAGCAGATTTAGCACGACTATTCACATTTTCTACAAAATCAAGAATACACATATCATGAACACCATAAAACATAGATTTCTTACAAGTAGCACAAGTAGGTTCAGAATTCGCATTTAATAGTGAATGCTTAACATTAATATCACGAATAGGTTTAACAACATGATTTTTTTTATTAAAACTTTTCTAGGTTGGGCTTTCTACATTATTCTTAATGTTCTAATGTTGTTCGCGATGATCCTATCATTCTTTTTTATTTCCTGTAGGCTTTGATCCGCAATTACTAGTTAGAACACTTTAATCTGTAGGAGACAACGCACTGTGGGTTAGAATCTGTTGTTGTAGATGACTCTATGTTTAATGTTACTTGAGGTTGTGTGAGAGGTTCAGCAAACCTAACTTTCTTGACCTAGTTTTTGGTGTGGACATACCTTTTTTGCACTAGATTAATGCATTAGCTCATGGTGTATCGAACATATACAAGCATCTCCTGAATTTCGATGGGCTGTTAAGGCAAAGTCTTAAGGGCATGGTTTCTTTTTCTTTCTTGTTTGGATATGACATCCTTTTTAGTAAATGTTACTTATTGGTAACAAAAGGCTTTAGAAAAATGGTGTTTCTTTTTCATGCTTAATGAAGCATCATAATATTAGTAAATTCCTATTTTGCCCATGTATATATTATATAGATTGAATGAAAATAAGAACAAACCCTTTATATCAATCCCTCTTCAGATTACAGCATCAATATTTGGATTATGACCTCATGTAATCCTCGATTTATCAATCAAAGTTTACCAAATAAACCCTTTAATTCCTTGAAAAAAAAACCCAGTTTACAATCACAATCCCCAAATTAAAAACTCCAATTTTTATTTGCATCAAATTACATAACCACACATCACATTTGGATTACAACCCCATTTCGTTTTTGGATCTAGATTTTAAGAAGACAAATGAACAGAGGTGGTGAAGGAAGGGTCGGATTGGTAGTGTGAAGCCGGCGACATACATAAATGTGGATGCGTGAGACTTTGAAAACAACGTCCATCAATCGAAATGCCACCTCAATCACCGCCATCGTTATCAAAACCCACATGCACCACTGTCTCCGCCGCACAACATCATAACAATGTTAAAAGTTTCCAATGTTTTTTGTTATTTGTCTTTATGCAACTTGATCAATTAAACTACTATACAATTATTGTTTATAATGATCCACAGGTGGAAGTAGAAGAAAAAATGGTAGGTGGAAAGAGGAAGAAGAAAGGTTAGGTGAAGATAAGGAGAATTTAAAAGAAATAATACAGGGTAAAATAGACTTTATATTAAAATTAATGTTTCTGATTGAGAGAGGGTGGACTTTTTTTACCCGTTCCCACTTAGGAAATCTTTTTATATTAAGCAAAAAGGAAACATAATATTGATCCTGTTTGCATATGAATTTATTACCAAACAGCCATTAAGTTAAAAATAAACACCCCCTAACTCTTTATCGAAAAGTTGTTCTGCTTTAGCTTGTTCGACTATTCCCCGAAGAATATAAGCTTGTTCCTGAGTGTACTTAAGGTAATCTATGTGAGCTTTCCTATTTTGCAATAACCTAGGAGCAAGGTTCTAAGTCTAGCTTGAACATTCCTGGAACAATAGTGTTGGCAGATGGTATTTGTGCATAAATATCAACAATTTCTTTTCCTTTTACTTTTTGTAAATCATTTTTTAATGATGTTATCACAAAAACCTTATCTTGAATTTGAGCTTTTAAATCCTCATTTTCTGCAGATTTTAAGTTCAGTTTATCAATTAAAGAGTCACTCTGTTCTTTAGTATGAACACGTGTCTTTTTAATTGAGTCAAACTGCTCTTTAAAAACCTGTTTCACATGATTAATTTCATTACAAAGATGCTCATTTTCTGAAATCAATTTTGCCACACTATTCTCCAGTTCTACATTTTTGGTCTCTATTTCACAATAATCATACTTGACATTCTCTTCCTTGGACTTTTCTCTCATTGATTTTATAATATCCTTCAACTTACAAATGGTACTGTCTTTGTCTTGAAGCTGAGCTTTCAAATCATTATTTTCAAAAAATTCTAGAATTTCGAGAGCATTTTGATTATTACAAGATTCATCTTTTTGAAAAATTTATTGATTAAGTTGTATTGACAATTCAAGAGAAATACAATGTTTTTTAAGTTGTGAGTAACTTTTTAAAAGATCATTATGCACATTTTATGATTTCAAAAGCTCGGCCTCAAGATTGAAACACTTATCACAAGATTCATTTCTCTTTCTATCCATATTCACAGATTCACCAAGCAAAGACATAGAATTCATCATAGTTAAAATAACATCTTGAGATATGATTTGTTGTAAGAGTCGATCATTTTCCAAAAGTAATTCTTTCTTTGCAATTTCTAAACATTGTTTGTCAACTGAAGACTGTTGAACAGCAGTGTCCATTTGGTCAAAAACTGTTTGTACTTCCATTATTTCATTTAGAAGATCTCTATCAAACACATTGAAGATGTCTTTTAAAGATTTTAGAAATGGAATAATTTCATTGTTAAACACAGCTTTAGTATGTTCAAACCCCCATTTACTTTCTTTACGAGCATCGTGTGTAGTCCTTATCTTCACCACATTGTCAAACCTGGCAAGGTGAAATTTAAGCTTTTTAAGGCTTTCATTTACCAAGCTAACCTTAGGAAGTTCCTTAGGAGCTTTTATTTTGACATGGGATGCATCAGAAGGTTTACTGGTAGGATTGGACATACACAACTAGAAAGCTTGTTCAGCCGACAATTCCTGTTGTGGAGTAGAATGTATCCCAAAATCATCAGATAGTATATTTAATTTTTCATAATCAATAGGTTTATGAGAAACGTTTTGTTTAATGGCCTCTGGATCCTTTTCTTTTTCAGACATTTTTTACTGACTCTTTTCTTCCAAAATTAATGTTTCCTCATCATCAATCACAGGCATAGCAACATGTTTAGTAGACATAACAATACCATCATACAAGGTTGGTTGAATCCGTTGAGCTTTCTTAAGGTGAAACAGATTTTGATAACCTAGAGCTTGTATGTGTATATTATCATAGAAGGCTTGTGGCTTAGTTAACATGTGCACTGTTTGAGCAGATTGACCCACTTTAAAAAGAATATTATCAAGTTCCTTTATCTTCTTTTCTAAATCAATTTTGTTTTCCATATATTTATCTTCCTTTTCTTTTGATTCACTTTTGAAAACATTGATTGTTGCAATAAACACTCATTTTCTTTGATTTGTTTAGAAAATTTTTGCTCAAGTAAGTCAACTTGTTCTTTCAGTGCAAGCTTCTCCTTAATCATATTATCCATTTGAGAATCAATCATTTTTTCACATCTGCTTAAATCAATATTAAGACGTTGTTCAAAGGTTTTAACTCGTTCTTTATATCTCTCTAGCTCAACGGTTACTGATTTACTATTATGTTCCTTATTAGCCTTTTCTAAATTATTAACATGATTAATCATTTGTTTCAATATTTGTTCTATCATAGATAAAATCATTGAATCTTGTTGTGCCTGCAAATTAGTATCTTGAACATTTGCCTGTTGTGTTTCTTGCAAATATTGAGAGTACAAAATGATATTTCTATCACTATGTATCTCATTATCTATAAAATCCACAACTGGTGTTTGTTCAAAATCCTACATTGCATGCACACTTTGATTTTCCATATCATTAAGACAGGTTTCAGAATGAGGTACCTCTGAAATAACGTCAGAACCATAGTTGGTAATGTTGGCCATGAGAACCGCTTTTGCATTTGAGATATCATCACAGTCAGAATCATAAGTATCAAGATCCTCAGTCTGAAAAGCAGCATTGTTTGGAATGATTGTCTGAACAGCTTGACCATCTGGAACCGATGGATCTGTAAGAAATGTGAGTTTCTCTTCATCCAAAATTTGTCCAGCTTCCTGAACTTCAGCTAACATTGCTTTATCCTTATACCATGTTGCATTATTTGGTCATTTAGGCTGAGTGCATTGCCTAGCCATATTTCCTTCACCTTGACAGTTATAACATTTAACAACCCTTGCCTATCCACTTGCATTGTTTCCCTCAGAACTAGTAGCATTACTCTTATACCCAGTACCAGAATAACTTTGACCTTGACTCCCTTGAACTTGTTGCATTGTGACTCTTCCATATTGAATAGTAGCTTGGTTTCTTGGATTTGATGAAGTTCTAAGTTCATTGTTGCTTGAGGGGAACCTTGAGGAAGCTACAACTGTTAGAAAAGCCATTGCCTTGTTGAGATAAGCAATTGGATTATCTCCTAGAGAGAATATAAGAATAGCAAAACCTGAGTCCACAAGAGGTGACTCAGTCATTGGTTGTATAGAAACATGAGGTGATTGATAAGCAATTTGTGGAACAGTTGAGGTTTGATGATTCATTTGAGACTGATATGGCTATGATAGTAGAACGGTTGACTGATTGAATTGAGGTTGTGATGGATAAGTAGATGAGTAATGTTGAGTGGGATGAATTGATCCATATTGAGATGGTGGAAACT
>BQNB010140410.1:0-17418 GCA_026074375.1 Tanacetum coccineum | reverse complement strand
AGCTATCATTCACCACTTCCTTATTCAAGAAAAGACACTTTCCTGGAGAAACAAAATTGGGATGCACACCTCCAAAGATGACTACTTAATTAACTCCTTAAGATTTGTCTTTACAAAAGAATCAACTCAAATCTATGGAGCTATTCTTCCTGAATGTTTGACCAGTCCAGCGATGAAAGAAAGTAAAGCGTACAAGACTTATCTAGGCTATGCTACAGGTGCTGTACCTCGCAAGATGGCTCAAAAATTTAAGAAAGCTTCTCCATCTAAGAAAGACAGTGATCTAGTACCTGTAGATGAAAAACCTGTCCAAAAAGGCAAACGAGTTAAGAGCCCTGCCAAAAAGTCTACAACTAAGCCAGCAGCAGGTATCGTCATTAGAGAGGCTCCTGTGGAAACTAAGTCTAAAAGTAAGGAAAAGGAAAAGGTGGATGTTACTCGTGGAAAATGAATTGAATTGCTATCTGAAGTAGCTTTGACTGAAGAAGCTTAGATGAAAAAAGTAAGAAAGAAGAGTTTAAGGGACTTTCACAAGACACATCCTAGTGGTTTTGGTACGGTTTCTGAAAAACCACAAAGTGTTGATAAGATCACACCTACTGTCACAAGTGAAGGAACTGGTAATAAACCAGGGGTTCCCGATGTGACAGAAGATGACTCTACTGAGAGTGAATCTGAGTCTTGGGAAAATGATGAAGACGACAGCAACAATGAACAATAATCAAGTAATAAAGGCAATGAGCAGGAGAATGAGAGTGAAGAGCAAGAATCTAATTCAGAACAAGAAGAAGAATCTAAAGATGATGATCAAGAAGAGGAGGAGTTTGTTCATACTCCCACTGATGAGAAAGATGATGATAATCTGGAATCAGAAAGTGATGATGCGATTAAAAGTAATGAAGAAAAGGGAATGGATGATACTACCTACCAAATCTAATGATGACGTTGATGCAAGATTGAAAGAACCCACTCAGACTGATAAAGAGGTTGTTCAAGGAGAGGGTGTTGATGCTAAAATGAATGACGCTCAACAAGGGAATGAAAATTTAGAGACTACTCAAGAATAATTTGTTGAAGATGCTCATGTAACAATTTCTATTGTTACGAAGAAGACTGAAGTTCTTGTTACTAGTTCTTCTCGTTCATCCGACTTGGCATCTAAATTCCTAAATTTTCTAGATATTCCTTATGCTAATGTAGAAATTGCATCTCCACTAGATGTTCATGTCCACCATGAAGTCCCAAGAACTCAGGTACCCACTCTTCTTATAATATCGGTTTATGTTATCACTGAATCATCACCTGTATACACAAACATTCCTCAATCATCACAAACCTTCACTCCTCCACCAATTCTGACAACACCCAATCCACCACCGACAATTGAAACTACAAATCCTCTATCTACACTTCCTGACTTTGCATCAGTCTTTCGATTCAACGATAGAATAACAACATTGGAAAAAGAAGTTGCTGAACTTAAAAAAGACCCTCTACACACTCAAGTGACAACTTTAGTTGATGAACATCTAGACACACGGTTGGGAGAAACCAGAGAAGAATTCATGAAATTCCTTTCAGAGTCTCTCACGACAAGAATCAAAGAGCAAGTAAAAGATCAACTGCCTCAGATTCTGCCCAAGGAAGTGTCTAACTTCACTTCACCTGTGATCCAAAAGTTGATTAAAGAATCACGTGATGAAGTTACTCTAGCAAAGGTGTCTTCTCAACCACATTATAATTTTGAGGCTACTTCTACACTTACTGAATTTGAGTTAAAGAAGATCCTTATCGACAAAATGGAGAAAAGTGAATCATATCTGGCAGCTCCCGAACACCGAGATTGCTATGATAGTTTGAAAAAATCTTACGATCTCGACAAAGATTTCTTCTTCTCTTATGATGTATATTCATTGAAGCGTGGCCGAAAAGACAAGGATAAAGATGAAGACCCTTCCGCTGGATCAGACCGAGGGTTAAAGAAGAGAAAGACAAGCAAAGATGCAGAACCAACCACAGGTCCGAAAAATAAAGATTCAACGTCTAGCTCTTCCAAAGGCACCAAGTCTCAACCAAAACCTTCTGGAAAGTCTGTTCAATCAGAGGAACCAGTGTTTAAGGTTGCAGATTCAGATATGCCACAAGATCAAGAAGAGTATCCGGGTGATAATGATGATGAACCTAGGAAAGAGGATGCTTCTAGACGTGACTGGTTTAAGAAACCTACACCACCTCAAGAACCCACTGATCCTGACTGGCATGAAGGTAAAGAAAGTCTATTCAATCAGAGGAACCAATGTTCGAGGTTGCAGACTCAGACATGCCACAAGATTAAGAAAGGAATCTGGGTGACAATAAAGATGAGACAAGGAATGAGACTGCCTCTAGACGTGACTGGTTCAAGAAACCACCTCAAGAACCCACTGACCCTTACTGGTATGTTGGCAAGACTATACAGGAAGGACCAACTCAAAATTGGTTGATGACTCTAGCATGCTTCTACTTCTAACTGTTAAAGTCGTTAAAGGACTTTGCTGCATTGATGGAGCACGGGGGGGGTCCCGGGATGAGACTTCTCTGGGAGATACAAATTAAATGGGCCTGAAAATCAAGAAATTTTGAACTTAAGAAATCTGTTATGACCTTGAGGTAATGGACAAACTGCGCGAGCGCGCGAGCACCCACCGCTCGGCGGGAGGGGGTTTTATGGCTGATAAGAATATGACTTTAAAGAATGCCTACAAAGGCTCTTTAGAAAGCTTGATTGGGAAAATCCTAAAGGCGGTGACTACCCATTTGAATCTTCCAAACCCCCACTCCTTTGATCACGCATGAAAACGTCAAAGAGGTACCATTAATACTTCATCAACAATGGTCCTCAAGTATCTACAAGAGAGTTCGACTATGACATACACGACATCAACCAAACCCCAAGACAAAGGCCACTCCTCAGTAAGAACTACCAGGCAATTAAAGACAAAGGTTCTAAACATATGATCCTATTAAAGGTTGCTTATGATAAATAAGCATATGGGGTATCTATCCATTGGAAAAAAAAAAAAAAAGAACAACGAAAGGTCCCTTCTAATGCATATGGCAAGAAAGCAGGAAATCAAGAGAGATTATATTCTACAAAACATATCTGGCGGGGGAGTCCACTCATGTCAAGGTAATAGGAAACATGGATACGTGTATCTTGAAGAGATTGTATTTGAGAAGGAGCTTATAACACATTAATACAGACATTCAGGGGGAGGAAAGGTGACTTTCTACGACTTTGGAATCAATGATGAGTCACAGAGGGAATTGTTTACACAGAAGTCTAGTTATTGAAAAATAGTCAAAGATCTTCAACGTTGGAGTGTAAAAAGTTACAAATCAACTGGAGCAAGCGTCCACCAATGCCTGATACTACAAGACCATATCTCAGAAAAGGCCACTCGTACACGTGCTAGTACAGAAAGAAGACCCTCAAGATTATCATTTATGTCGACAAATTCAAGAGAAACAGGTTGAGTGGTGCTTGTGCGAGGCGGGATGCACAACTAGTACAAGGTTCCAATAATAGGCAGTTAACCAGACTTCTTTCTTCGCTCGAAGACATTACCAAGAATATAGACATGGAGTACTTACCAAAGAGAAGATGGAACACATTAGAAAGGAAAAGAGCTCATTTCATGATCAAGGACATCAACAAGCTACTAAAGGAAAGGAGGATGATGAGGATTTGGAGACAACTTTGTTGGGCGGTATACTTTAACGAAACTGACCTCAAAGAGACTAGCTGCAAAGAACAATAATGACATCATCAATTTTGTTCATGATCTCAAAGGTCATTTCGTCATAGAGCGATAAACTTGGATGACGCTGTTAGTATATAACTATGTAGTGTAGACTTAAGGTGAAAATAAGGTGTTGCTCGAGTATAAAATTTTCAATAAGAATTTCATAGTAATCAAAAAAATTCAGAAAATAATTGTACTCAGCCACAGTCTTATATACCCTCAAAAAACACACAGGGGATAATTAAAAGATGTTTCTTAAGTGATTGTATGTAACCTTTTTTCCCCTCGCTCGCGTGTATTTAATCAATTGATATCGCAAAATATCAGGATTAACATTTTAGGATAAGGGGGAGAAAATGTGATTAAACTGAATCTAAATTGTATTGACATGTGATCATAATAAAAATAGACACAATGTGCACGTCCCAAGTCCTAGCATGTACTACGATTTTGACGTGCAGCGATGTAAGGGGGATATTTTTCGGTGATGGTGAAAAACTCTATCAAAGTGTAAATCTTTTGATATTTATATCAAACGTCTGTTGGATTGAACTTTTCACTGATTTTTGGTTTTGATTGTGATATGTAGTGAGAAGTAAATATAGGGGGGTGGGGGGGGGGGCCCAAAAACCGGGTAGGCGGGGGCGCGGGGTACTTATGTTTATAGGAGTTAATAAGCGGTTAGGCTAGGTATCAAAACCCATGATCGCACCATAACTTGAGGGAACAACCCAGGGATATCCACTAGTTAGTGTAGAAGTCATTATGTACATACAAAAGGGATAAAAAAGTGAGAATCGGGAATAATGCCGACTGAGATTGAGCAACACTGGAACAAAAACCTGCGAACAATGTAATTAGTTCAGAAATCTCGATAGAAGCCTTGAAGGGTAGAAGACTTGAAAGAAGAAATGTAAATGATAAAGGGTTAAAAGAAAGGAAAGCCCTCCATACACTGTTAGCAGAAACCGGGTATCTAACATAATCTGTGGAGCGTGTGCGAACACTAAGTTGTTTGGTTCCTGACATAGAAAAACAAGTCATGGAACCTAAGTGACGCTGTGAACAAACCTCCCCTATCCACACAAGGTCCTCTTATACAGGAACCCTTGATTTCATTTCTCACAGAATTACCAAACGCCATATCTATCCAACTCACACTCCGAGTTAGTTATATATTGAAAAGGTTGGCGAGTCTAGTGCTCCATTGCCTTCGAGTCACTAAAAACAAAGTACACTATTGAGTCTAGAGCCAAAAGAGATCATCCAAAAATCTTCATTAGACACTGTCAAGATCAGCTTGCTATATACAAGTATCAATTAATAGTCCTAAGGGGCATTATCCTTTGATTGTTTGCCAGAACATCCGAGTGATTTCATTCACTATGAAGATGGAAATCCTGGTTGAGCCAACATCAAACAAGCTTATGGTAGGTGACCTAATATGCGATGCTAATTAATCAGAGGGGAATTGTAACAGGGAAGCTGGAGTTAAAGAAATGATGGTGGCGATTGGTGGTGATAAGAATTCAAAACTTGTTCCGGTATGAATTGATGATTGCTGATTTAATTTTTTAAATGATTAACACTCTCTGATGGTCAAAAAACCACTTAAGCAAGTAACATGTTGATTGATTTTTCAAATCAATTTAGTGAGATTTTAGTTGGTGAGAAATAACCTCCTGGTTACCTCTTATCATGTTTGTCTGCTTTGAGACTTTACCATAATAGGTGAACCATGTTGAGTTTGATGAATCTGATACATATTTGTTAGGAAAGTTTGATACTCACTTATAATCCTTGCCAAGGAGATTTCTTCTCATCTTAAATTGATCTTACCTAATCATAAGTCGATCCTACGGATTGAAGGTGTACTCCAACCAAGGCCACGGGCGAATGACAAACCATATCGTCCCCGTGCCGTTTTATTGCTAACCAATTTTAATGCAGGGATATTTAAAGATGGAGGTGAAGGGGGGGGGGGGGGTACCTGATCTGAGGGGGGCGGTACAGCACAGAGAGTTCATGGGGGAGCCAGCATGCTCAATACCCGACCGGCAAATATAAAGACATCATGAAGCTCAAGTACATGTTTTCAATACTTCCGCTACTCTAATATCATACGGAGCTCTTCAGGGAGCCGTGCGGTGCGACAAAGTGTTAAAGTTTAAAAGAAATTCAAGAAAGATGCATTATTAAAATCTTTCAAGATTGATCAAAATCAAGAAAGGTATGACATGTGTCGGTCTACCTAGAAGTCACAAGTTCACGAAATGCAAAAAGTCTAGCAAAGATGGCAAAACGAGATTATGCTTGGTTGATGGATCTCAAGGTTGTTCAAGTCAACAATCTCGGACGGTTCTAGTTCAAGATAAAGAACAAGCTCCATCAAAAGTCAATATCACTACATCAAATCACAAGGGAGGAGGGCGCGAGGGGAGCTCGAAGTTAAAAGACTACGAGCCCAAGACCGAAAGTAAAAGCATATATGCTAAGTAAAATTTTTGTAAATTGGAGTGACCTCCCTTAGGGGGAGATTGTAAAGAAATAAACAAAAAGTTTCGTCACCACCGATATAGTTAACTGTTGCTCGGATTAAGTTGTATGGTTAGTTAAAAAGCTAACCTAAGGCCAAAGGCCCATGGATAACCCACTAAGGGTCCAAGGTGTGGAGGGGCGGGGTCAGTTGTTAGGTCCAAAATAACGCGGGGGGGGGCTCTCCATACATGAGAGAGTGGTGTTTGGTTGTTCCATTTTCTTTAACAGTTTCACTAAGTTATTATTGTCCTTTTTTCTTTGCTCTCTCTAAGTGTGCGTCCAAGTGGTACCATATCTTTCCCTCTCTAAAACCGTAAAGTGAAGTCCTTCCATTTATGAGTGTGGGAGGTAGATATTTCTACACTGGTTTGATTTTTGGATAAGGAGGGCTTAGATTTCATGAGGCAACTTCTTGATTTAGTTTTTTTTGCTTTGCTTGTTCTAGCTCTTCCTTTTGGGACTGAAGTAAGTGAACCTAAGCCATTAACCTCTTGAAATTGAGGCTGATTTTGGGAGATGAAGGATGTGGGACAAAAGAGACTTTAGGTACAGGGGGGGATCGGGCTGTGTGAAAGTTCGGTAGATGTGGTGTCCTTTATCTCTTTGCAACATCCTTCCCTCCTTCACTCTCCCCCCCCCCCCCATCTGAAATAATTGATTGGCTCATCTGGTAGGAGATCATTGGCGTAAAGAATACAAAGTCTGGTGTCTTTTAAGATATCTGATAAAATCCTCCAACATTACTTTGGCGGATGGAGGGCGGGGGGGAGTGGATTCGTCGCTCTGAATCCTCATTTGTCACCTGAATTAGTATAGGCAGATTTTAACCTATCTTACCAGCAAGATATCCATATAATGCTACAAGAACACTTTAGATTAGACCCAGCACATATGGTGATCAAATAAGTAGTTTTTGTTCCTTCATCCATAACGCTTGTTTTAAGAAATGGAATCCATAGGAGTAAGATATTCTAAGGATCATCTCAGTTGTGGAATCTGCTAAAGCATCTGACCTGAGTAGACTCAGAGTGCAAATAGGAAAAGGGAGTCAGTAGGCATAAAACAGGTTCAATATTATAAAATGCAAGACATACCACTAACATAAGCTGATGGACTGGGCTCCTTCCTTTACTAAGTGGCCCTAAAGATGTAGGGCCCCAGCTACTTAATATGCCTCTTAATGCATTTCACTAAACCACTAGTATGGGAGGTAAAGATGGCTAGAGCTAATGTACTTTGGCCTAACTAGACATAGTTTTCATTTTTTGATTGGCCAGTTTTGGGATTTATATGCCTCATGTGGACCTCAAATATGTGTTTTAAAAGATCAATTTCTTCGATGTCCACTTTTAGCTCCCAGGATTTTTGCCTTGGGGAACCTCCATCAGTTTGTGAGGAAGGTTTTGGAGCTTTGGAGTCCACAGGCACATCTAGGTTACAGATGGCCTTCATGTGCTCAGTGAAAGGAGGTTCTTTAGGTTGGTTTGCCTTTAGTGTTAAGTTGTGAACATTGAATACCTGAGTAGGGTTTATGGTGAGCTCTTCATTTTCACATTCAGGCATCATATGTTCTAGTATAAGAGATAGAAACATAGGATAAGGAACAATCTTTTCCCTAGTCTTCCTGTTCAGCTTATGAATTAGATCCTCCCATATTATCTTTGCATAATCCACCTGTACTCCACTGGCCAGATAGTACAAGATAGTGACATCCTTATTTGATATTTAATCTAGGCCACCTATTTTACCACCTAAACACAGCATGATTTGAGCCATCCACAACCTCCACCTAGGAAAGGTGCGGGGCGCGCGAGCTTTTTTGTAGAGGTTCCTTTGCCCTAATCTCATCCCCCATATACCTTATTGTGTAAACCCTAGTCTTACTATTGTTTAAGACGGTGGGGGAAACATACATATTGAGTAGGTAGGTATTGGTGCCCAAAGAGCATTACTAAAGGTTTAATAACCTATTCTCCTTTAACTCCACCTGTGGGAGTGGATACCCAAACCTTAGAGCCTTCTAAGGTCTTTGTTGTATACCAAAATTCACTCAGGTACTCTTTGTATTGAGCTGGGGTTCTTGTAAATGCTTTATTTAGACAGCATTTGGAAATGAAGTTTGACACATTCTTAAAGTATTCTTGGTTGGGATGTAAGGATATAGGATGCAACTTCATTATAGGTGGTGAAAAGTAATCTCAATCAAAGGTGAAATCAACCTAACTTGCAGGAAAGAAAAAGATTTGGGCTTCAAATTGTCAAGAGTGTCAGCTTTCTCTTTTGGATGATTTCAGGTGATGAGGGGTTTTGTGAGGATAATTATGCCATTGTTGGTAGTTAGGGTTTTAAAGTTTTGATTTGGTTTGAGGTATGTGTTTGGTTAGGTCTGGATGAATTTGTGAGAATGAGTTGTTTATAAGGTTTTGGTTTGTGAATTTATAAGATAGATGGAAATTACAAAATTTTTTCTTGAGCAAATTTGTAAATATTTCATTTTAAGATTTCATAAAGTTTAAGGGGCAATGTTTAAGGGTATTTTTTCAACGTGTGCTAAACTTGTATTTAATGAAAAGGCCGCATAGCATGCTTCAAAGACACCTAGAACACTAACAGCCGTCTATCAACTGCTAAAGTAGTTAAGAAAGATGATGGAGGTCCTTCTCTAACTTGTAGACATCCTCTTTAAAATATATTTAATTAAACTCTTTAGAAAGAGGAACTTATTTTGATAAAATAATATTAATTTTGAAAATCACTCCACACATTTGTTTGAAACTGACCTAGAGATTGATGTTTGAAAAGGCTGATCTAGGTTCAGGTTTTGATGTTTATAGTCATGCTGAAATTGTTATGCTGAACAGATTATTGTAATCTTCATCATCATCAATCTTAAGCGAAGGCGACAAAACCCCAAATTCTCATGCAAATCCATGAATGAGACATATGTGATTGCTCAGTTACTTTACGCGAGAGACAGTTGAAGAATTAGATAAAATCATTATAAACTGAAGTGAAGAAAATAAATCAGTTTTGTTCAGTTATTGACTTGACCAATATAAGTGCTCCAGTGAAGGTGACAAAACCACACATGCTCATGCAAATCTATGAATGAGACATATGTGATTGCTCAGTTACTTCACTTAAGCAAGCTAAAGATTATATGTAAAAGCTGAACTGACATTTAACATATGAAAGTTTGTTCAGTTCTGGATGAAAGCGTTGAAGCTTCAGTTTTCTTCAGTCAGTACTGAAGCTTCAGGTTTTGAATCAATGTTCAGCATACCTAGTTCAACAATCAATCTTTTGAAAGTTGGTTCATCTAGAGGCTTGGTGAAGATATCAACAAGTTGATATTGAGTGGGAATGAAATGTAATTCAATGTCCCCTTTTATAATATGATCTCTGATAAAATGATATCTGATATCAATATGCTTTGTTCTTGAGTGCAAAACTAGATTGTTTAAGATTGCAATAGCACTTGTGTTATCACAATATATGGGTACCTTTTCATAAATGATATCATAGTCAGTGAGTTGACTTTTCATCCATAATATGTTGGCACAACATCCAGCAGCAGCTACATATTCAGCTTCAGCTGAGGACATAGCTACAAATTGCTGCTTTTTAGCACTCCAGCACACAAGTTTGCCTCCTAGAAATTGACAAGCACCTAAGGTGCTTTTACTGTCCATGTTGCAACGAGCTAATCAGATCTGAGTATCCTTTAGGTCAAACCTGATTCATTTGGATACACAGACCAGATGGGAGTACCTTTTAGGTACCTGAAAATTCTCTTAACAACAATAAGGTAGGATTCCTTAGGATTTGCTTGATATCTTGCACAGAGACAAGTTGAGAATTGAATGTCAGGTCTGCTTGCAGTTAGATACATTAGTGATCCAATCATACCTCTATACTGAGTCTCATTTACAGCTTTGCCACTGAGATCAGGTCCTAAGTTGTTAGGGGGTACCATTGGAGTTTTTACTGATGAACCATTTATGTCATACTTTTTTAGCAGATCCTTGACATATTTTTCTTGGTTGATTGAAATGCCTCTTTTAGATTGTTTAATCTGAAATCCAAGGAAATAGGTAAGGACACCCATCATACTCATTTCAATCTTTGAGTCATCAGTTTGCAAGTGTTTGCACAATTTATTGCTGGTGGACTAAAGAACATATGTCATAAACATAGATTTGAACCAGAATCACATCAGTTTGAATTTTGTAGACGAACAGAGTGTTGTCTATCTTTCCTCTTACAAACTTGTGTTCGGTAAGAAAGGTTGAGAGAGTTTCATACCATGCTCTTGGAGCTTGTTTAAGTCGTTAAGGGCTTTGTCCAATTTGCATACATGGTTTGGGAACTCATTGCTCTCAAAAACTATAGGTTGTTTGACATAAGCTTCTTCTTTTAGTTTACCATTAAGGAATGCACTTTTAACATCCATTTGATAAACAATGAAGTTCATGTATGTGGCAAAGGCAAGAAAGATTCTTATTGCTTCAGTTTGCAACTGGGCCTCCTAATGGTCTCATCATAATCTATGCCTTCTTGCTGATTGTAGCATTGATCTACAAGTATTGCCTTGTTTTTGACGACAATTCCAGTTTCATCCCTTTTGTTTTTGAAAACCCATTTTTAACCAATTATGGTTTTGCCATAAGGTGTAGGAACTAATGTCCAGACTTTGTTTCTGGCAAATTGGTTTAGTTCATCTTGCATGGCATCAACCCATCCAGGATGCTTTAGTGCTTCAGAGACCTTTTTAGGTTCTTCTTCAGAGAGAAAATCTACAAAGAGACATTCATGAGCTAAAGCAACACTAAGTTGTTTGGCCATGGCTCTTGTGAGCATTTCCGCCTGGATTTCCAATGATATTGACTAGCTCAATGTGTTTGTCTTGATACCATCTGTCTTGAGGAGCTGGAGTAACCACTGATGGAATGGGTAGGGGTGGATTTGAGATTGAAATTGTATCTTGGACTGAAGTATCCTCTACATTTGGAGAGGATAAGTGTTCAGAGATCTGAATGTCTTCAGTGTTTGGGAGATTATCAATGATTTGTTCATTATTGTTGTGATTGGAATGTTCAGACGCATTATCATTTAAGATTTCATCAGTCTGAGCAGTTTGATCATTTTGATCAGTTTGACCATTTTGGTCTGTTCAGACGGATCATCATTTAAGATATCATCAGTTTGAACAAGATGATCATTTTGATCAGCTTGACCATTTTGGTCAGATGAAACCTCAGTTTCAAGGATAATTAGTTTATGTATTTCATAGGGTTCTATGAAGGACACAACATTGCTATTTGTTTAATACCTTTGAGAAGGTTCATAAAGATGAAGTTACTCATTAGTTCTGAGTGATGTGATATGTTTTTTCAGTTTGTTGTATTTTGGTGTTGAAGACTCTGAAGGATTTGGAAACAAGTGAGTATCCAAGAAAATAACTGTCATTAGCTTTTTCATTAAACTTCCCTAAATAGTCTTTATGATTATGGATGTAAACTGGACATCCAAAAACATGAAGGAAGTCAATGTTTGGAATCCTCCAATGAAAAGTTTCATAAGGAGTTTTGAGATGTTTTTTAACAATAGTGGATTTGTTTTGAGTGTAGCATGCAGTGGCTACAGCTTCAGTCCAGTATTGTTTTGAAAAGACAAATCCTGAAAGCATTGTTCTTGCAGCTTCTATGAGTGTTCTATTTTTTCCTTTCAACTACACCATTTTGTTCAGGTGTGTAAGGAGATGAAAAGTTTTGAGAGATACATCTTTCATCACAGAAGTTGACAATAATGCTATTTCTGGAATTCAGTACCATTGTCAGTTGTGAGTTGTTTGACTTTGATGTCATTTTGATTTTTAACTCTTTTGATGAATGACATAATGGTTTTAGGTGCTTGACTTTTCTTCTTCATGAAGTATACCCATGTGTACCTTGAGTACTCATCAACAATGACAAGGGTATACTTTTCATGGTTAATGGACCTAGGAGTTACAGGTCCAAATAAATCCATGTGAAGAAGATGAAGACATGTCTTAATAGAAGATGTCTATTTTGTTTTGAAGCTGGCTCTATGGTGCTTTCCTTTTTCACATGATGAACATGGTTTGTCCTTTGAGTAGACAATTGAAGGAAGACCAATAACTAGATTTTGTTTTGCCAGTTAGTTGATTGTTTTGAAGTTTAGATGAGCAAGTCTTTTATGCCAAAGCTAGTTGAGATTTTTAGTAGCTTTGGCAAAGAAACAAGATCATAAACATCTCTTACTCTTGGAGTAATCATTACAACTTCTTTGTTGGAGTTGAAGATTGTTCCTCTTTTCTCATTAAACTGAACAATATATTTAGCATCACAGAGTTGACTGCTGCTAATTAAATTGTATTTAAGACCATCTACAAATGCTACCTTTGTGAAAACTATACCATTACATTTGATAGAGACATACCCTTCACTTGTGCACGTAGAGTCATCTCCAAACACCACTTTAGGTCTTGGTTGTTCCATATATTTGTGCAGGTAATTCTTAACACCAGTCATATGCCTTGAGCATCCACTGTCCAGGTACCATATGGGCTTCCTGATGTCACACTGCACAAATACGTTCATAATGGTTAGTTTTGCTTATAAACTGTCACATCCCGCCTAGGCGGAAACACGAGGCGTAACATCATGGATATCATCACAACACAATGGTGTCGAAAATAGAGAGAACTAAATGAAATAGATAAACTAATGAGACACAATGTGTCATGACAATATCTAATACAAGATAAAAGAGTCTTGCATTACGATAGCAAAGTCATACCACAAGGAAACATAATCCAAAAGTCTAAACAACCAAGTATCAAACAATTCAAATGCCAAAATAAAAACTCTAGGAGAATGACTCCGCATGCAAGCCTACGATCTCACTAGCCATTGTTCCTAACTTCCTTATCCTCAAGAAGATTACCTGAAAATGATGCTTAAAAATGTCAACATAATGTTGGTGAGAGTCATAGGTTTTAAGACATGATAATCAAATCCAACTGTAAATTACTGTGATAATTAAGAAAACATTGCAGGACAATAAATGAACTATCATACAAGCTAACATGCAAATCCAATCAATCACATAAATTCCCAGCAACGGCCATAATACGTCTCATAACGTACCAAGGTTAATGTGGTTACCCCCTTAGCCCAGGCCATGGATACTCCTAAAGTAACCTTCCTGCTCGCTAGGCCACAGTACCATCCACTAAACAGGCCATGGATACCCGCAGGTGATCCCCCTGACTTAGTTCGCAATTCTTAATATCACATCACAAAACATGTAGCACACAACATACAATAGTCACGTATAGTCCATGCATCTTTGACAACACATTATCACAGTAATCAAAACATTTCCAAACACTTTGCATCATTTCCACCCTAATAAATCATAAGAAAAGAGGGGCTATGAAACTCACCTGATGCACAAGCAGCTTCCAAACAATATCAACACAAGCTACACAATACAAACACAAACGTGTTACACGCGACCAAGCTAAAAGCTCAAGTCCATGTAACTCACATATGATGGATGTCTAAGAGTTTGTTTAACCATCATGGGTCACCCCGACACCATGCCCAAACCTAACCACTTCATTATCACATTACACTAGTTAACTACAATTTGTTCAAAACTGCAGAATTTTAGCGTGTCTTGACTAACTTAAAAACCTTACTTGATGACCTTTATAAATTATACCAAAAATCATCTATGTTCCTTTATGTGTTCTCTAACTACCATTTGATTCCCAAAAGCCATTTACATGCACAAGTACTCCTAAGAAAATCAAACTTCAAAACAGTCCCAATTCGGATCTGATTGCACACTAAAAAGTTTGGACTTATTAACCATACTTAGACATAAAATTAGAAGCTATCCTTCTGGGGTTTCTTTATATACATATGGAACTTAACTACTATTGAAGGTCTAAGCTTAATTCGAATTTTAAGTTAGGGTTTCACCCTCACAAACATAACCTAATTTTGACCCCGTATTTACTATTTTGACCACTTTTGTTGCAAACATCATTTGAATGACTTCCCGACCTTAAAAACCTTCGAGGCTGGATTTTATAGAAAGTAGACTCTTTTGGATTATTCATAGACTCAAGAAACATATTAATACACGTTTTTATCATCTAGATATCAGTCGTTGAACACGACCCAAAATTTTGCTCAACCCTAAATCAAGTTTTAACGCAAATCTATCATGCTACCACTATTGCAAAATGAAAACATGACTAATCAAGCCTAATTACTCTTGTCATCATTAAAAATATCATTATCATTCTGTATTTTTATGAAACCCTAGATCCATCATTGATTTTGTTATATGAATATACAAATCTAACTTAGAAGAACATACTTACCTTGATTATTAGCACCTAAACCATAATTCTTGAATGTTTCTTGGATCCAAAAGTAAAAATCGACTCCTTAGGGTTTTGGGATGAGATAGTACGCACAAGTGAGAGGGTAAAAGGATAATGGGTTAGGTTCATTAGTATTTAACTCTAGTGGGTCCTTATCCTTCTATAAGTCTAATTTGATAAAAATTTAATAACTTCCCTAAAACCCATTTAAAACAATTATATCCGATCGGCACCCCTACTAGATTTTTATTTATTTTTTTATTAATATTATTAATTAACTTATTTTCTTCATTACCTTAAAATTTTCACAAATAACTAAGCTAATTTTGGGTTAACTTTTACTAAACGCTACATATTAACTTTTCTAAAAATAATTTTTCATTCACAATTCACTTTCTATATTTAGAAAGTCTACTATAAATATCCAAATTTCACTCACCTCACCTATTTCCACCATGATACATTTCCATAAACGCTTAACACAAAATCATCCAACTATTGACGTAGCATTGCATGCAATACGCCATTCCTTTCCATTATCACTATACGTGAACAAATGGAATAATCATCACTAAACATAAACGCTCTCAAAATGAGATGATCATACACCTCAAAATGATATCATGCACCTATTCAAACCACTTAGCACACATATATAACACATAGCACACAAGAAGCCACACAAAATGAACTCTTAGCCATTTCTAACGGTATCCCTAACCGGATTAAATCACGGATGTCACAATATCCCCTCCTTGAGGAAATCTTGTCCTGAAATTTAACTAGCAGGCTCAACAACTCGGTCCACGAACAACTGTGGATACTTAATCCTCATTTGGTCTTCGTGTTCTCAAGTAAACTCAGGACCACATTTCGAATTCCATCTAACTTTCACAGGCGCTATTTTCCTACGTTTTAACTTCTTAATTTCTCGATCTATAATATCTACAAGTTCCTCAACAAAATGAAGTGTCTTGTCGACCGTGATCTCATCCAATAGCACATGCAAATTAGCAACCGCCAGACACTTCTTCAAATTTGACACATAAAAGGTGTCATGCACGCTATTTAACTCCTCAAGTAACCTCAACCTATAAGCTACAAGGCCAAATCCTTTCAAGGATCTCAAAAGGCCCTACATATCTCGGTTCTAACTTACCCTTCTTTCCAAAACGCACTACGCCCTTCCAAGGCGACACCCTTAATAATACCCGATCACCCACCTCAAACTCTAACGATCTACGTCTCTTATCCACATAGCTCTTTTGACGATCTCCCATCGCTTTGAGCTTTTCCTTTATCAATACCACCTTATCTGTCGTCTCTAGTACTAACTCAAGTCCAGTCAAACTACTCCCTCCAATCTCTGCCCATAGAACAAGCGATCTACATTTCCTACCATACAAAGCTTTAAACGGATCACACCGAATGCTCAATTGATAACTACCACCAAAATTGATAACACATGCCCTTATTATATCCTCCTAAGTTTGAATCATATGTTCACTTTGTCCATCCGCTTGAGGATGCTAAGTAGTACTCAAATCCAATTGCGTCTCTAACACTTTCTGCAGCGTCTGCCAAAACCACAAGGTAAATCATCCATCTCAATCTGAGTTGTTCATCACCAAAATTCCATTCCTTGCTATCATCTCATCAATATAAATCCTTGCCAACTTCACATCTTGAAATCTTCTTGTATAGCTAGAAAATGAGCTAACTTGGTCAGTCTATCGACCATCACCCAAATCACATCATACTCACTACTTTGGCTTTGGAAATTTAGTGATAAAATCCATGGTGATTCTATCTCATTTTCACTCAACTATCTCAGGCTGTTGCAGCAAGCCAAAAGTCTTTGACATTGTAGCCTTCACCTCTTAAATAAATCCGACAATTGCTAACATAGGTAGCTATATCCTTTTCTACACGTGTCTACCAATACATGTCTCCAAGGTTATAGTACATTTTATATGCTCCCGGATGTACCAAGTATCTTGATGCATGGACCTCATCCATTACACTTCCTACCACTGGAACCCAAATTCGATCCATAAAGTACAAACTCTCGTCTCCATTTCTTTCCATCTGTTGATCTAAACCATGTAGCCTTTCTGCGAGTACATTTTCTTACTTGAATGCCTCACTTTGGGCTGCCGGTATCATTCCTCTTACTCGCCTTAATTTCACTCTTTCCTTTTTATTCAACGTATCACCCACTACATTCTCTTTATCGGAGTATCACACAAATCATTCTTCAAAGTCTGAAAAGCCTCTTCTTGTTCTACGCTCTACTCATACTTCTGATTCCTCTCAGTTAGGGAAGTAAGGGGTTCAACAATCTAAAAAAAAATTCACGATGAACGTCGGTAGTAACCTGCCAATCCTAAGAATAATCATCCAATTCCTCACTGCCTCACTCTTACTCGGGTCCATGTGAATACGTTATGGTTGACCAAGTGACCAAGAAAATGTACTTCTTCCAACCAAAACTCACATTTAGAAAACTTAGCATACAGCTTTTCCTTCCTCAGTGACTCCAACACTAACTTCAAATGAACTTCATGTTCCTCCTTCGACTTTGAGTAGGTGATTCGTCTGATAGTATACTTATATAATAACACAAATGCAGATCTCAACCAAATGCCCTTGACCAAGGCAAAAGGGGTC
>BQNB010140409.1:0-17418 GCA_026074375.1 Tanacetum coccineum | reverse complement strand
ATAAATGTCATTAATAGAAATTATAAAGTTCATTTTAGTATTTTTGATAATTAATCTTTTTAAAATTAACTACCCAAGTTTATATAAAATAATTAATTTTACAAAAGGCTAAGATCCTCATTAAGGTTCCACCATCACATCAGTTGATCTGCCAGCAATGATAGATTCAATAGGTAGGTGACATTCATCAATTTCAAAACCTGTGCAATTCTTAGACCATATTGGACTCATGACATTTGTAACCGAAGAAACAATGTCAAGCTGGCATGTTTAGTCCCATCCTTGCCTAGAGCCAAGGTCTCACCTTCTTAACTCGATTAAGTCATCCAATGCGAGAACATGTGAGAATATGTCTAGGTCTCACATATAGAGAATAATCACCTTGGGTTACAATTAAGCTACGTCTCACGCAGAGTGAAGAGCAAATGCAAGTGTTCTCAACCAATTGGACGGCATGGCTTAAATTTGTGACGGTATAAGTTTTGATAAATACATGATCAAAAAGTGTGTACGAGGAAGCATGCATTCATCCTTCGTAACACAAGTTAAAAACTATTTTTAACTTAAGTCTAATACTTGTTTTATATCATTTATGTGTGGCAAGTTGTTCATTTTCATGACTAATATGTAACCTAAGTGAAACAAATATTAGTTTGAACAATACATAAATTAAATAACAATCATAATATTTATTTAGTGTTATTTATATAAAATAAGTGTTTAGTTTCAAATCATATTTAAACTTTAAACTAAATCAAATATTTAGTTTCTAAAATTGGTTTGTATTTTATTTTTAGTTTTATAAAAACATTTTCAGGTTATATACATTCCAAGCATATATAAAAGCAAACAAAACAAACACAACCATAAGTATGCAATGCCTCAACCGATAAAAAAAACCTATGCTTGGTCTCGTGAGCCATCATGAGAGCCAAAAAGTCAATTAAAGGGTTAACAATACAACCACAAGGAGGGATCCCACTTGCTCCAAGAACCATCTTGAGCATGTGAAACCCTTAATAAATATGATGTCCAAAACTGCCATAAAATTTTAGCTGACTTGACGGGCATGAAACTCCTAGAAAGACTCTTCCCCAATCTGAGCTCCAGTTGAAGAAGTTGTAGCCCCATTAGTTTTGCACCTGCTCCAAAAAATTCAGCCTCTAACTCCTTAAAGAACTCCGAGAAATCCATTTTTAGTGGAGGTTACTCCAGCAGCTCTGAATTTGACTTTATGCCTTTAACTTGTGCGCCATTCAAATCCAAATATCGGTTACAATAATTTTATAATTAAATACATTTATCCTATCATCTAACTACTGTAAAGTTTCAAAACAATGGCTACACCAAAAATTAAAACCATACAAAAATAAGCCGAAACAATGGCAAAATCCAAAACTGAAATTAATAAATGCAATATCAAGCGAATCAAGTCACAAGTGGTCAAGGTTTTCATCGACTTTGCATACGAAACATAATAATACCATAATATCATGTATTAACAAGGTGTTGGTTAAGTCCATGGCCAAACATGCATGTATTTGCCATGGAAACAAAATAATTAACAAGAAATAAATTGTTAGCCAACAAATCGAAGAAATAAATTAACTAAAATTAAAACCCCGATTTGTACGTGTAACCAATGGCTTAAGGATCACTCAGTACTATATTAAAGAGCTATAACAACCGTATTATTTTAGAAAAAAATGCCCAAAGGGCTGATTTAAAAACAATTCAAGAATCGTTTCAAAACACGCGATTTAGGCCCTTTTACACGTACCCGATAACAAAACCAATTAAAGTACGCATAACAAATGGCTATGGGATCAAAAATCACAAATTATAAGACCCTATTTGGGTTGAATTATTTTCAAAAATACGACCCTAGGGGCTGTTTTAAAATCTTCCTTTTGAATCCATCAAAAACACATATTTATAGCCATTTTTATGCATACAAGATGATCATATGACATCATATGATGCTCTGATACCACTATAGGTGCTGAATTAAATGAATATCATATAAACAAATATAAAACACAGCAAAACAAGCACCTATCAACGGATCCATAGAGTCATATGATCAATCAAAGTTAATACAAGAAAAGTAATACCTTTGTAGCGTGATCAGTAGAATCAAATGGTGACCTTCACCTTAACATGACACTTCCAATGAAACCAAAAAATCAATGGAGATCACCTCTATGATGTATCCATACTACACTTCCTTGTATACCAATTAGATGCTAGTCTTAACCCCGTAACCTTGGAATTCACCTTGAATAAACTAGATACAAAGTGATTGAAAAACAAGAACACAAAAACCATAGAAAGAGTGTGTTTGTGCCATGTATTTATAAGAGGGAGGAGGGGAAAGACATTTGGGCCTCCTCTTTTTTTTCCATAGAAAGTTGTAATCAAATTAATATGGGAATCAATTAAGAGATCATCACATTTAATTTTATTGGTCAAACAATCTTATTCCCTCCGTTAAGACCATAAATAGCCGGCCCCTATATGGCTCATATGGGCCTCCTCTTTTGTTTTCCAAGTCCAATTAACTAGGTACAATACTTAGTTATTAGAAGCCAAATAGTTATCCCATGTTACGTAGGTTATTTATATACCGTAAATACAATAAATACGATATATAAAATGGTACCTCGATGTATATGTGTGTGACCCCATAGGCTCACATGTGTCTAGCTGTATAATTATTTATTATGACACGAGCATAATCCAACAATTTTGCTCGGGTTTGAAAGTGAACCACTTACCTCTCGCTTTGTCAGTACGCGAGGATGCATAATCAACATAAGCTTGCTCGGGATTTTCCATGCAATAATTAGTGTCGTGGGGAACATTACAAATCTCACATAAAGAAGCGATTTTGTTCACTTGAACGAATGATTTAGGAGCAAGATAAGCTTCCATCAAGCGTTGAACTTAATTTTCTAACTCAATGAGACAACGGTCGGATGCATATGAGACATCTTAAGGAAAAGAGATTGCCTTGACCGGTTTAGCAAAGTCTCTTGGGTCACGTCAATATGCGACTTATACAATCGCTATCATCTAAAGATCTTGTTAGAAATTGACCAAAACTGAAATTTGAAATTCCTTTTTGTGACGCTTGCAACATAGGAAAACAAGTTCACGCTAGCCATAAGGCTAAAAATATGGTTTTCTTTTATTTCCCAATCTAAAACACGCACAAATTACTTTCTTTGTCCGTTTCCCAATCTAAAATACATTCTTAAGTCAGTTAAATAGTTTGTTACAATTTTGTTTCAATTTTGTAGTCCACTTACAAACAGTTAGCATCCATGCCTAGTCAAACAAGATCTAATGTTTCCTATCCTTGGAAGATATTACCATAGCAGCCCTATAGTAGAAGTCACTTATGGAGATCAAACTATGGAGTAAATGGAATGGCCTTAGAGCTGAATAAGAAACATGTGGTTGAACCTAATAGATGAAGATGTAAGACAAAACACAGGGACAAAAGTCCAATGCAGTATAGTAGACTCACAAAGGTTGAATTCCCTAAGTTTGGTGGAGAAGATGTAAGGGGATGGATGTTTAGATGTGAGCAGTTCTTCACCATTGATAACATTGCAGAAGAAGGTAAAATCAATTTGATCTTCATTTATTTATGTGATATTGCTTTAATGTGGCATGGGCAGTTTATAAGACTATAACACCCCACCCGACGTACATTGGGTTACGCAGCGGAAATTAGCAATTAGATGTTACTAAATAGTACCATTTACCAAGATAATAGAAAACGACCCAAATGAGACGTTTTAACAAACATGTGTTCCATAATTATTTAGAATTAAAATGCGTTTAGGTCCCCACAGAATCGCAACCACCGTCTATTACAAGCATTGAAAGATAATTGTTTCAATTAAAATACATTGTTTATAACATAAACTAGAAGACATTTGTTTTCAAAGACCAACACATCAAGTAGTCTTATTTTCCATAATCCTCACATCGAATGACACCGTCTACGCCATCCAGTTGCCTTCATCCTTGGTTACCTGGGAATAAAAACATGATTAAAAAACTCAACAACAAAGTTATGTGAAATTCATAGAGTTTAAAATATTGATAAGCAATATCTTTGAACACATAATTAGTTCTCGGGAAAATAAAGCAACAAATTCAATGTATATCAACTTCTTTTCTTTCACGCAATAAGCTCATGACACCGAACGTTAATAGTACATATGGCATTTCATATGTTGAAGTGCCCAAAACAGTATTAATGTCATAACATACGAACTTCAATAAAAATTGTCCGTTTGACAAGTGTGTTCACAAGGATTACAGAACCCCAACAGGGTTAACAAACCCAATAGATCTATTTAATAGCATTAGCTTCACCTCACGTAGGGCAATTAACGTTTCATAAATAAGGGACTTCGACAATAGCTACTAATGCTAAACAATCTCAAAAGCAGGTGTCCAGCATACTATAAACATCATATGTGATCGACTTTATAAAAAAAACCCAAATGTATCCCCCCGCAGGATTAAAAAACATTTACAATATTTAAAAGTGAGGCTATGAACTCACCTCAAGCAACAAGATCC
This sequence comes from Tanacetum coccineum, assembly GCA_026074375.1. Classification (NCBI taxonomy): domain Eukaryota; kingdom Viridiplantae; phylum Streptophyta; class Magnoliopsida; order Asterales; family Asteraceae; genus Tanacetum; species Tanacetum coccineum. The sequence goes on along the minus strand of BQNB010140409.1, from coordinate 12,816 downwards.
AAATCTATCAACTCAACAAGCGTAACTTGCTTCACGTCTTAACCACGACCTATATAATACATATATGGCGGTACGTGACTAAAAGTAAAATATTTCCTATAATAGGCATACTTGCATACATATATATTACTATTAATGTATATACAGCCTATATACTAAAAATTTACCAAGTAGCGACGATAAAACATACTCAATGACACACTTAACACTATAACCAACAATTTTACCATACAGTTCCAATTTAGAACGTAACCGGAAAGTAAGGATAATATAATCCCCGAACATCATATTGCGTTTAACATTATAACTAACATTACGAACTCTTTTGCTCATTAGACTTTATTCAAAAGTTTACGCAAGTATTGACTATACAAAAGTCAAAGTTCGTAGTAGACTTTTTACTTCAAAAATACCCAAACTTGACTTGGCCGTAAAACATTCGTTTTGAGGAGTTACAAGGCCCACCTTATGTCAAAACGAACCTTAAAATATCCTTTATCATAATTTTATCAAAATCTAAGTATTCCAACATGTTTGACTAGCCTAAAAACATGTACCAAAACTATCAAACACTTACTCATACTCAAAATACTTTCAAATCAATTTAGCACCATGAATCAATCTAGAAATAAAACTAAAAAAAATATATAAGTAGTAACATTCTAATCTAATCAACACAAAAACACAATTAAAACACTCACAAAGCTAGAACAAAAATCAATTTCTCTTCCCCCTTGGTTGGACCGTATGGACGAATAAGCAAAGACCAAAACCAAACCCTTTTTCAATCAAACCAACTCACAATAACACTAATCTATCAACCCTTAACCCTCTCTTTAGCTCAAATCTTTAAGTAACCAACCAAATTTCTATTTCTCAAAATACATAGTTGCATGTAAGATTTTCTTAATGGGGAATGTAGAGGATTAAACAAGGATTAAGATGGTGTATTTGGATTTAATTGCATGTCAAAAATAAAGTGGTGGTGGTGGTGTTTCTCCTGTGACCGGTCGAAGTGAGCAAGAAGGGGGAGAAAGAAAACCAATTTTGATAAAGGAAAAATATGGAAGTATTGAGGTCTTATTTATAGAATAAGAGTTTGGCAAATTGGTAATCTAGGTCCCTCCATTCTCAATCTCTTTTAAAGTTAGGACAAAGTAACATTTCTTTAGTTTATATAATAAAATCGCCCCAAAGATTCGAAAACACCACGTTTATAAATATATTAAATCCGTCGACTAAAACACGGGTAACATCACGTTTGTAAATATTTTAAATCCGTCCCACTAAATATAGTTTAAAACCTTCATTAAAACGTTAAACCTCGTAAAACACGACCTTTAAAACGGTTTTTACAAAAACTCGGGGAAGCGACGAAAAATACAAAATTAACATATTTACGCTCTCGGAGCAATAAAATATATGTTTCTGACTTTCTAAAATGTTAAAAACAAATAGAAACTAAATCACAAAATGAAATTCACCACTAAATGGAAATTCTAATCAACCACATATAGCAGAACGACCATAATTATTTACGTAATTAAAAATAGCTATCTTAGGCTAGGGATAGACGTTGACCTGAAACTCAGGTTGTTACCATCTCCCCACCTTTAGGGAGTGACGTCCCGGCACTCAGCTCGTCTCATCCGCTCTTTTCGCTTTTTCCTTACTTGTAAAGAGATGAGGGTACTTCTTCTTAATCTGATCCTCACGTTCCCAAGTAAATTCTGGACCTCTTTGCGAATTCCAACGAACTTTAACTATAGGTATCCGACTCTGCTTAAGTCGTTTAACCTCTTTATCAACAATTTCTACTAGTTCCTCAATCGTATGCAACTTATCATCAAGTTGAATTTCTTCCATCGGAACAATAACATCACCTTCCACTAAACATTTCTTAAGATTCGAAACATGAAAAGTACTATGAATTCCCTGAAATTCTTTAGGAAACTCCAACGTATAAGCTACAGGACCCACTCTAGCTATAATCTTAAATGGCCCAACGTAACGTGGACTTAACTTCCCGCGCTTTCCAAAACGCACAACGCCCTTCCATGGCGATACCGTGAGCAATACCATATCACCAACTTCAAATTCCAATGGCTTAAGTCTTCTATCCGCATAACTCTTCTGGCGACTACGAGCAGTTAACATACGATTCTTAATATGGACAATCTTCTCAGTCGTATCGCGGATCAACTCTGGACCAGTGAGTTGGCTGTCCCCAACCTCACTCCAACATACATGTGATCTACACTTTCTTCTGTACAAAGCTTCATATGGTGCAGCCTTAATACTTGTGTGATAACTATTGTTATATGATAACTCGACCAATGGCAAATGCTGATCCCAACTATTTCCAAAGTCAATCACAGAGGCACGCAACATATCTTTCAGCATTTGTATTGTCCTTTCACATTGACCATCTGTTTGAGGGCGATAAGCGGTACTCATATCCAAATTTGTCCCTAACGCCTTCTGAAGCGATCTCTAGAAATTTGACGTAAAATTGCTATCTCGATCCGAAATGATCGAAGCAGGTACACCATTCCAACACACAATTTCCTTCAAGTACAGTCGCGTGAGTTTCTCCATACTATCTGTTTTCTTCATAGGCAGGAAATTAGCTGATTTGGTCAGTCGGTCGACAATAACCCAAATCGTATCATACCCACTCGGCGTTCTCGGCAGTCCGCTCACAAAATCCATAGTAATTATTTCCCACTTCCAAACAGGAATCTCAGGTTGTTGTAGCAACCCAGACTATTTCTGATGCTCGCCCTTAACTTTTGCACAAGTCAAACACTTACTAACATACATGGCAATATCCGCTTTCATATTCGGCCACCAATACAACAACTTCAAATCTTGATACATCTTATCAGATCCCAGATGGATGGAATACTTGGACTTATGCGACTCATGCATAACCAAATCTCTTAATCCACCATATCATGGCAACCAAACACGATTCCCAAAACAAAGTCTTCCATCAGGGCGAAATTCAAATATCGGCTTAATCAATCTCCCCAAATGTTATACTTTTAGATTCTTTCTTTTCATGGCTTCTCCTTGGGCTTCACGAATCTACTTTGGTAAATCATTGTGAACAGTCATCATCAAAGCTCAAACACGCAATGGCTTTTCCCTTCCCTTCCGACTTAAGGCGTCAGCCACCACATTCGCTTTTCTAGGATGATACTAAATTTCACAATCGTAATCACTCAACAACTCAATCCACCTTCGTTGTCTCAAGTTTAACTTTTTCTGATTCGGAATATATCATAGGCTCTTGTGATCGGTGAAAACCACACACTTCATCCCATACAAATAATGTCACCATAATCTAAGATCAAAAACAATGGCTCCTAACTCTAAATCGTGAGTAGTGTAATTCTCTTTATGGACCTTCAATTGTCTAGAAGCATACGCTATCACTTTCTCTCTTTGCATCAACACAGCTCCATAACCCTTAAGAGATGCGTCACAATACATCATGAAATCTTTCATTCCTTCGGGCAATGCTAAGATCAGTGCACTACACAACTTCTGCTTCAACGTTTGAAAAGCTTCTTCTTCTTCTTTTCCCCACTTGTATTTCTTATTTTTCTGAGTCAACTTAGTCAGTGGCTTAGAAATCAAAGAAAACCCTTCAATAAACCTCTGATAATACCTAGCCAATCCAAGATTATGCCTCACCTCCGTCGGCGTCATCGGTGCAGCCCAACTCTTAATGGCTTCGATCTTGGAAGGATCAACATGAACACCACTACGATCAATCACATGACCCAGAAATTGTACCGAATCTAGCCAAAAATCACACTTTGAAAACTTGGCGTATAATTTCTCTTTCTTCAGCAACTCTAAAATAGTCTTCAAATACTTTCCATGTTCTTCTTCGTCCTTGGAATAAACCAAAATATCATCGATAAACACTATGACGAACTTATTAATATATGGCTTGCATACTCGGTTCATCAAGTCTATAAACACAACGGGCGCATTAGTCAATCCAAACGGCATTACTTGGAACTCAAAGTGACCATACCGAGTTCTAAATGCAGTAATCGGAATGTCTTCCTCTTTAATGCGTAACTGGTGATATCCTGATCGCAGATCGATCTTAGAATACACGCTCGAACCTTGCAACTGATCAAATAAATCATCAATTCTCAGAAGAGGATAACGATTCTTGATAGTCAACTTGTTCAACTCGCGATAATCTATACACATCCTGAAAGATCCATCTTTCTTTTTCACAAACAACACCGGTGCTCCCCACGGTGATGAACTCAGACGAATAAATCCTTTCTCCAACAGCTCTTGTAATTGTACCGACAACTCTTTCATCTCAGACGGTGCCAATCTATATGGTGCACGCGCAACAGGTGCGGCCCTCGGTACTAGATCAATTCGAAACTCTACTTGCCTCGGTGGTGGTAGTCCTGGCAGCTCCTCAGGAAACACCTCAGGAAAGTCACGAATTACAGGCACGTCTTCCATTTGTTTCTCCTTCGATTTCTTCTTCGTAACGTGTGCCAAAAACAAATGACAACCTTGCTCGACATACTTACGGGCCTTGATACACGAAATAATCTTCAATCGAGATCCACCTTTGTCACCTTCAACTATCAACATTTTATTCCCATACGGTATACGAACAACTTTCTCGCCACAGACGATAACGACATCGTGCTTGACAAGCCAATCCATACCGATGATGACGTCAAACGTACCAAGCTTAATCGGTATAAGATCGATTTCAAAAATATGGTTCACTAAACTCAAAGTGCAACCTTTCAAAATAGTGTTCGTACTAACTACCCTTCCGTCAGCTAACTCTACTTCATAAGTATCCTCTATTTTAATTGGTTTGATATCGAGCAATGAACTAAATCAAGTGTTCACAAAACTCCTATTGGAACCCGAATCAAATAAAACAGAAGCATATCAGTTATTTAGCAGAAACGTACCAGTAACCACATTCGGACCCTTCGGCTCAGCGTCCTTAATAGCATAAGCTAGACCACGAACTTCTCCAACTTCTTCTTGTTTCACCTTCTTCGAACATCGGTTCCTAGTATGACCTTGCTCACCACAATCATAACAAGTCCAAATTAGTTGAGTTTTAAAACATTGGTTTAGCGCCTCATTTATTGTTTAATAATGATTTTGTTCTTTTTCTCATTTTTTACTTTATTTTGTTGCCATACCTTTTCTTTTGTATAGCAAAGCGTTAATTATTGATGTTGGTGTGATCTACGAAGAAAAAAAATACATTGATTCATCCAGTATAATATATTAGTTTATCAGTTAATGACTTTTCAAGTTTGAAGATTTATCTTAGCATGTTGATGGATTTCTTCAACAACTAATTATGTTCGGTTTAATGTTTTTGCTTTCGTTGCATGTTTATGTTTGTTGCTGTCTAAAAATTAGTCTCCGTTTGCTGTCGGATGTCTTCATTAACAATTTATTATTCCTTTAATGTTTTTTGTTTTTTAATTCAATCTGAGCTCTTACGATTTTGTCGCTCGGATTGCGGAGGAGTTCTAGAAGATAGATAGGCCCAAGTCCATTTGTGGGTTTAGGGTTTCACCATTATAAATTATGAATCAATAAGACATACACCTACCGGGTTTCAATCAGTTAACAATCTATACTTTTTACTATTATAGAAAAACTTGATGTTCAAGTTTATGAATACAAATAGATGCACCCTCAAAACCCACCACATTAAGAAGATACTCTTTCCATATGATTCAAAATAGATGACTGTGTTCATTTCATAGTTGCAACTTTATCTACTCACCTAACAAAAAAGTTAATAACAATCAAGATCACAATTTCTACCAACAAAAAGAATCAACTTTCAAAGAAGGGTTCCTCAAACTCTACCACAATTAACCATTGGCACAACTATCATTTGGCCCTTTTCACCAAACTAGTAATAACATTGGTTTGCTGCTAATAAAATGGCGTAATTGGATTAAGGCTTGCTTGCACTTGGCTAGGACTTCCATTCTTATAAATGGGAGCCCCACTTTCGAGTTTTCTTTAAAGAGAGGTATGCGGCAAGGTGACCCTCTATCTCCTTTCTTGTTTATAATCATTATGGAAGGTTTACACATCACCCTTAGAGATGCTATGGCTCCCAATCTGTTTCATGGTGTTATGATAGGATCATCAGATTTTCGTCTCTCCCATCTTCTTTTATGCTGATGATGTTATTATTGTGTCTAATTGGGATCAAGTGGATTTGGATAATATTATTCGTGTGCTTCACGTCTTCTATATGGCTTCTGGTCTTAAGATTAACATTAATAAATCCAACTTATATGGCGTGGGTGTTTCTTCAGATGAGGTTGTTCGCATGGCAGGGAGCTTGGGTTACATGGCCGGTTCTCTTCCGTTAACATATCTTGGGTTGCCTATAGGCTTCAATATGAATCATGTTGCAAGTTGGAAGGTTTTAGTCGATCACTTCAAGGTAAAACTTTTGGCCTGGAAAGCTGGCCTTTTATCTATTAGTGGGTGCCTCACTCTCATCAAATCGGTCTTAGGAAGCCTTGGGATTTATTACATGTCTATTTTCAAGGCCCCCTAAACGGTCATTAAGGAGCTTGAACATCTTCGCGCATCTTTCTTTTGGAGTGCAAATGAGGATAAAAAGAAGCTTCCTTAGGTTAAATGGTCGAATGTTCTAGCTTCTTTTAACAAAGGAGGTCTTGGTGTAGGGAGCCTAAAAGGCTTCAATGTTTTTCTCTTATATAAATGGAGATGGCGGCTGCTGAATAACCCAAATACGTTATGGGTTAAGGTGATTAAATCTATTCATGGGGTCGAAGCAGGCATGGATGTAAACGGTTGCCAATTAAATGGTTTATGGTCTAGGATTGTTGGCTCTATAAATCAGCTCCACTCAAGTTGTGTAGTCCCATTATGCTCAATTCGTTATAAGGTAGGTGACGGGTCCCTTATTCGTTTCTGGCTTGATACTTGGGTTTGAGACTTGCCTCTTCGTGATTATTTCAACAGGCTTGATCACTTGGAGAACTTCAAAGATTGTATGGTTCGGGATTGATTCTCTAGTGTTTCGTGGTCTTGGAACTGGATCAGACCAATTTTTTCTGGAAGGTCTTGTTTGGATTTCCCTCGCATGCTAGAAGAAATTGGCAATATGGAGGTAACCCAAGGAAACGACTCATATCCTGGTCTCTTTCCCTCGATGGTAACTATTATGTTAGCAGTCTTAGACATCATATTGACGATTACATGCTCCCTTCTATATCCCTGAGTTCTAGGTGGTGTAAGATGATTCCAAGGAAGGTAAACATTTTTATGTCGCATTTTTTCGTGGATAGGTTACCCCTTCGGGTTAACTTGTCATCTCGAGGTTTAGATTTACAATTAATTATGTGCCTGATTTGTAATGTACAAGCGGAGTTTTTGGACCATGCCTTCTTCTCGTGTGACACAGCTTCAAATGTATGGAGGCTTATTCGAATATGGAGTGACTCGAAGATCCCGTTATTATCTTCTCATGGTGACTGGGATTCTTGGGTTGTTCAGTGGCACACGTCCAAGGAGTCTAAGGATCGTGCCTATGTCATCTTTGTCGCTGCGTGTTGGGTTCTATGGCGTTTTCGTAATAGTGTCACATTCTACTCTCAGTCTATGAGGAAATGCGAAATGTTTGACAATATTCATCTTTTTTCTTTTTCTTGGCTCAAGTATAGAGGAAAAAATCGTATTGGTTGGAATGATTGGTTAAATTCTCCTTTGTAATTTGCCAGCTTCTTGCTAGTTTTTCTAATAAAATTCACCGTTAAAAAAAAGTAAATGTGGCACATTAAGTGAAAACCACTTTGCTATCTCCGTTACACAACTCATTATTTAAGCATCACTCTTAGCTCGTCACTGGAAATACCAATGACATTGCTAGCATTGTCACCGGCAGCGACACCTGCTTTTCGCATATATTTTTGATCCTTTGTTGTTCTTTGAGTTAGGACATATAATATTAAGGATACTCGACTATCTATATATAATTTTTTTATGATAGCTCCTGAATTACCTGAAAACATCATGCAACACGTGTTCTTTTGGACATATAATACTGTCGTTAAAAAGATTGTAAGATATCATGGTTGCGTCATTGAGGTACATCATCCATCATAACATGCAATTATAATCAGCAAATTATCCAAACTTGCTGCATTTAAGAATGCTCAAAATATCATGTAGGAATATGCTAGAATAAACTTGTATGTTAGATATGCACAGCAGCGGAGGAGTCTTAATGATAAAGCTGCTAAAGTTTTGTTGTAATAGAACTTTGACTTTTTAGGGTTTTAAATGTAAAGTTTAGGGGTTACAAAATTATCCGTATTCGGATATTTGAAAATTTAACAGAAATTTATTAAAAAGTTACTCCTTTCGTCCTAATTTATTTGTCTACTTTTTACTTTTTGAGTCTTTCTTTATCAACTTTGACCTTGAATATTTTTGTTTGTGTTATATAATACTCGATGAAAATTATACCAATAAAAAATACATTTAAAACTTAATCCATTCATATATTTTACATCAAATAATAAATAACACACACAAAACTATTCAAGGTCAAAGTTGACAAAGAAAGACTCAGAAAGTCAAAACTGGACAAATAAATTAGGACGGAGGGAGTATTATTTATTAACTGTCAGTTTTAGAACTCATGTAGAAGTTTTGCAAAAAATATAGATATTCGGATATATAAAATTGTCCTCTAAGATTTTGAATATCCGAATTGAAAAAACTTAGCTAAAATAGTTGGTCTGGTAAAAAAACCATCATCAAATGCCTCAATTTAAACTCTTCTTTAAGGAACAATGCTGACAACTATTTTATATTATTACCAACTCTGGAAGGTGTGGAAATGTAGATTCCTAAAAAGACTTGCTTTATCCTTTTTAGTTAAAGTAGATTTTTCCTTTGAGTTTTTTTGCTTAGTATCTTTGTGAATGAGGAGATCAAATATCGTTCAGTGAGGCATTACCATCGTCACTGAAGTGAACGTCTTCTTTGGAACTTGTACTACCACAAAAATACTAAAGTGAAGACTCTTTTTCTTCAAAAACTCAAAAGAGTCATGTTGAATAATTCTAGCTCCTAAGTTATACTTAAGCTATTTTATGTTCAATTTATTGAAAAACTGCTAAACGCTAAAATAAACACTTCTCACAACAAGTAACTCTGTAGTCATGTAACACCCGCCCCGAGGGGCATCGGATTGCGCAGCGGAAATTAGCAATTTGGTGTTACTAAATAGCATCCGTCACCACGATAATAGAAAACGACTCAAATAAGACGTTTACCAAACATGTGTTCCAAAATTATTCAGAGTTAAAAGAGCGTTTAGGTCCCACAGAATCGTAACCACCGTCTATTACAAACCATGAAAAACATATTGTTTTCAAATAAAAGACATTGTTTTAAACACCACATGAGATATTGTTTTTGAAAGACCGGAACACACAAGAAGTCTTTCCATAAAATCCATCACCACACGCACGACACCTCCACGCCATCGTTGCCTTCAGCCTTGATTACCTGGGATAAAACATGTTTAAAACGTCAACAACAAAGTTGAGTGAAATTCATAGAGTTTAAATTAATCAATAAGTAAAAACCTTTGAACACATTATTAGTTCTCGGGAAAACAAAGCAACAAATGCAATGTATAGCAACTTCTTTTCTTTCACGCAATAAGCTCATGACACCGAACGTTAACAAAACATATGGTATTTCATATGCTAAAAGGTGCCCCAAACAAGGTATTATTGTCATATACCTACTAATTTCTAATAACAAAATGTCCGTTTGACAGGGTGGTCACAAGGATTCAAACCCCGGACAGGGTTGTCAAACCCAATAGATCTATTTAATGCATTAGCGTTTACCTCACAACAAGGCAATTAACGGTTCATGAAATAAGGGACTTCGACAATAGCAACTTATGCGGAAACAATCTCATAATCGGGTCCAGCATACCATAAAATCATATGTGTTCGATTTATAAAACAAACATGTATCCCCCTCGCGGGTTTAAAAACATTTAAAAGAATTTAATGCGAGGCTATGAACTCACCTTAAGCAAATGATCTAATTCAATCAATCAATCAACAAGCGCAATAAACTTCACGTTTCAACCGCGACCTATATAGTACATATATAGCGGCACATGACTAAAAGTATAACATATCATGTATTGCATACTTGCACACACACACACACACACACACACACACACACACACACACACACACATATATATATATATATATATATATATCACAATTACGTATATACAATCATATACCAGAATCTCCAAGTGCGACGCAAAACATTTCGCTTTGATTTCCTTAACAATATTACAACGCTTTTAATAAAGTTTCCATTTTTAGAAAGCTTGCCGAAAGTAAAGATAATATAACCCAAACTTATCACTTCACCTTAGTTTAACTAACATTACGAACCCTTTGCTTGTTACAAACTATATTTAAAAGTATACGCAAGTTTGACTTTCAAAAGTCAAACTTCGTAGTTGACTTTTTACCAAAAAATAACTCAAACTTGACTCGGCCGTAAAATCTTTGTTTTTAGGAGTTACAAGGCCTACCTTATATCAAAACAGATCTTAGAACATCCTTTATCATATTAAATTGCCTAATTTAGATTTCAAAAAATTTCTCGACACGCTATGATCAAGTCAAACTTTCTGGTCAACAAAAGTCAACACAAAGTCATACCAAAACTTATTTTTACCAAAATCTAACCATTCTAACATGTTTAACTAGCCTAAAAATATGTACTAAAACCATCAAATGTATGTTCATACTTGAAATACTTTCAAACCTATTTTGTACTTGAATCAACTAGTTATAATTACATACATGTAATAACCATCTAATTAATCAACAAATAACATCAAGTAAACACTCACAAAGCTAGAACAAGACTTGACTTTGCTTCCCCCTTGACCAAACCGTACGGATGAACCCCCAAAACTAAAACCAAACCTTTTCAAATCAAACCACATCAATATAACAAGAATCTAGGTACTAAAAACACTTCCTTATACACCAAATCAATAAAAATTGACCAAAAACCTAACTTTTTAAATACCCATTGCATGTGAGGTTTCTTTAGTGTGATTTGTAGAGGATTGAACAAGGATTAAAATGTTATAATCGGATTTAAATGCATGTAAGTAACAAATTTTTAACAATGATTTGTGTGTGTGTGTGTGTGTGTATTTCAAACGCAACAAGGAAGAAGGAGACAAGAAAATGACTTTTTTTATAAAAGAGTGAAATGGAAGTATCAGGCCTCCTTTTATAGAAATAGACTTTGATATATTGGCAAAACGAGTCCCTCCATACTCCATCTCTTTTAAAATTAGTACAAGTCATCCTTTTTATAAATAACATTCGGCCATAAATTCGAGTCACATCACGTTTGTAAATATTCTAAATCCGTCCCACTAAATATAGTTTAAAACCTTTAATAAAACGTTAAACCTTGTAAAACACGACCTTTAAACACAGTTTTTACAAAAACTCGAGAAAATAACGAAAAATACAAAATTAACATATTTACGCTCTCAGAGCAATAAAATATATTTTTCAGACTTTCTTAAATGCTAAAAACAAATAGAAACTAAATCACGGAATGAAATTTACCAATAAATGGAAATTCTAATCAACCACATATAGCCCAACGACTATAATTATTTACGTAATTAATAATAACTATCTTAAGCAAGGGATAGACATTGACCTGAAACTCGGGTTGTTACAGGGTTGCCTCCCAAAAAACACTTTTCTTTATTTATGAGTCTTGTAGCTAGACTCGAAGTCACACGTTCTTACGTGACTTCTCCTTCATCGTCCAAAGTTATATCGTCATTGATAACGCCCAAATTATACATGTTTTCTGTGGCGTTATTTGTATATATTTAATAATTTCTCGTGAACTTTCGATACTTAATAGCATGAAATATGTGCAGGTTCGCTTGAAGATATCCCGAGCTCAAACACAGCAAAGATCGAGTAATTATACACTTTGGGAAGACAATATACAAGAAAAGATAATGAATCAAGCCTAAAGTGCAATTGTCCGCCGCACTTACCAATTATGCGCCACACTTATCCTCAAAGTCATGGAAATAAAGACTTAGTCAAAATTCGGCATCAACTCCATAAGTACGCCGCACAAAGTATTTTCTGTTAGAGTATGCTCATGTCATAATAAATAAAATACGACTGGAAACATGTGAGCCTATGAGGTCACACACGTATACACTGAGGTGCCACTGTATATATTGTGTTTATTGTATTCAAGGTATATAAATAAACTATGTAACTCGGGATCAATATTAGGCTTATAATAACTAAGTAATGTACTTAGTTTATTGGACTGAGCAAACAAATAGCAAGCCTATTTAAGCCCACCATATGGCCAGCCTAAGATGTAAAAGAAAAGAGATGGAAAGCTCAAGGGGTTAATGGTTAATTGGATCATGATAACTACTAACTGATTTAGTCATTAGGAGTTACAAATCAATTAACTACTTACCAATTTAATTGGAATTATGATAACTACTAATTCATTTAGTCATTATGAGTCACATATCAATTAAATACTTACCAATTTTTTCTCCTCTCTCTTCCTATAAAAGGAATGACATAAACATAAACAAAATAAGAGTTTTTTTGTTTTCTTGATCTATTACTTTGATCCTTGTTCGTTCAAGTATAATCCAAGGTT